>JAOTRA010061290.1:0-15992 GCA_026260255.1 Pseudolaguvia tuberculata | reverse complement strand
TAGGGAACGCCTGGAGGCGTTCATAGAGGGGAGAGTACTGTCACGTCCTCCTCTCAGTTGAGCGTCTCCAGCGCGCTACCGGTGTGCATCAGCGCGCGCACGGGCTTGGCTGCGCTTGTGCGCGCTCGTGTGTGTGAGCGCGCGCGCAGCAGAGTCTCGTTTAGCGCTGATTCACCGGCATTATAAGCCGGTGTTTATCCCCTTAGGATCGTTAAATCATTTTTTCGTGTTGCTAAATGTATGTTGTTCATGCCTAGCTCAAGTTCAAGTTCCAGCCCATGTTCTCGTCTCGTTCCCGTTTCGCCCCGTTCTTGCCTTTTTTTCCTGTTTCGGTATTTACTTTAGTTTAAAAATTTTCCTTATTTTTGTTTGCTTTTGCTTGTTGTCTTTTGTTTTGTTTTTTTTAATAAAATGAAGAAAATCGACTCGCCTATCCTTCACTTGTGGGTGCGCTTCTCTTTCCTGATCCCCCCCCCCCGCGATGTGACAATTACATGTTTAGTCTTAATTTTGTTATCTTTTTCTTTACCTAATTCTGGTGCTTGAATTTCTAGTCTTCTTCTTCTTCTTCTTCTTCTTCTTCTTCTTCTTCTTCTTCTTCTTCTTCTTCTCCTTTTGGCTGCTCCCGTTAGGGGTTGCCACAACGGATCACTCTTCTCCACACTACCTGCATATCTCACCACATCCATAAACATCTGGTGCCTGAATTTCTAGTGTCATTACATAATAAGCCTATTTGAAGACCATGTTGCTCTTTTAAGCCATGCATCAATATGATACCACCCTGTTTTTGCAACTGATGGTGGCACGGGCATAGGTTGTCCCTCGTATTCAACAGTGTATGAAACTAAGGTTGAATAATTATCAGGAATCTTCTTATCTTTACATGCCATTGTCAATAGACTTAATGCACATAAGTGATGATTTGTTTTAGTTCTAATCTGCTGGTGCCAACTGCACTTTGCCTCCCAGCAGCACGCCTGGTCCGGTGTATGTATGTGTTGTTTTCAATTGATTCTTGGCTGGCATTTGTTGTCTTATTTGATATCTCTATTTTATCCCTGTTTAGACTGGCTAGCCAGTTTAATTATCATCCGAAGAATTAGTGAATATATGAGCGCTGCTCCTACTCCTTTTGGCCAATATTTTTCTGCGGGGCACTTTCTATTGTTTGGGGCCATTCTTGAGGTACCTACTCAACTAAAGCTTTTAATTCGGGAAAAATTTCTTCTGCTTGTGTTGCATCTACTGTTGTCAATGGACTTAAAGTAAATTCTGGATCAGGATTGTAATCTAAAATCTCTTCAGGTAAATCTACAGTTACTTGCGTTGGATCTGTTATGTATGGTTGGCTTTCTAATTCCTCAAGTTTACTTGTTGTTGTTTCAAGGGCTTATCATTTTGTCTTATTGTTATTCCACTTGGCTTGTGTGTCTTCTTTTACAGATCTTCTGTTTGTTTGGTGGTAGACTGAATGATTTCTCCTTCTTCTTGTTCTTTCAGTCTGACCACAGTGCGCCTGGCCTCTTTTTGCTTTATCTTTGCTCGTGTGTGGTGTGCCGAACCTCCTCTGCTTGAGGGGCCTGGCCTGTCTAAATCGTTGTCGCTATCTGAATCAGTGTCTTTATCAGGTCAAATTTTTACTGGTCTTAAATGTAAGTG
The DNA here is from genome assembly GCA_026260255.1 of Pseudolaguvia tuberculata. Lineage (NCBI taxonomy): Eukaryota > Metazoa > Chordata > Actinopteri > Siluriformes > Sisoridae > Pseudolaguvia > Pseudolaguvia tuberculata. The sequence goes on along the minus strand of JAOTRA010061290.1, from coordinate 14,330 downwards.
CTCCTTACATTCTACTATGATGGCGGTAGAGGTTGCTGCTACAATCTTGAAAGGACCTTCCAGTTTTTCTTTTTGAACAGCTTTATGTAAATGTAGTCTCTTGGTTCCACTATTAACAAAATTAATCTTTTTCCCACTTTTCTTTCTGCCATATCAAGAAAATCCATAATAAGATGTCTGAATGGACGGTTTGGTTGTGGGATATGACCTATTGGAGCTGTGAAATATTTTCTCACATTCCATGTTGCACAAATTTAGCAAATTCTATGGAATTTATCTATCATTGATGCTAAATATGGTGATCACCACTCTTTCCTAATTTTGGTTGCAACCTCCCTTTTGTTGCAGTGTCTACTCCATGTGTATCTTTTATTAGCATTGAAAGAAGAGCAGTGGGAGCTACACAGATTGCATCAAAACTTCTCCATACTCTTGTGTTGGGATCTTGTACTGCACCTTGCTTCTTCCATAATCGTTTTTCTTCTGGACTTGCTGTCTCTTGATATTGTCTGATATCACCTATTGTTACATTTAATTGTACTGCGGTTTGTTCTTCTTCTTGCATTAATGCCATTACATGAGTGTTCCCTACAGCTGCATTTTTATCCATCTCATCTGCAGCAGTGTTACCCCTAGTAACAAGCGAATCATCTTTTTTGTGTGCCATGCACTTAACAATCACTAAAGATCTACGTAGCATCATAGCCGTCAATAGTTCTGCTATTGCCGGTCCATAAGTTACTGTTGATCCATCTGCCCTTAAAAACCCTCTTTGTGCCCAAATCACCCCAAATGCATGACAGACTCCATATGCATAAGCCGAATCAGTATAAATTGTACATTCTTGTCCTGCACCTATCTTACAGGCTGCAGTTAGAGCCTTAATTTCTGCTAATTGTGCGGAGCATGATTGTGGTACTGCAAGTACTGAAAGTGCTGCACTTTCTGCAACAGTGAACGAGTCTCTTTAAGGTATTCCATGACTTTATTGCCCTCGCTTGTGCGATAGCACGAACTATCTACAAAGAAAATATACTTAGCATTCTCCAATGGTTGGTCTCCGATCTGCTCTGGCTTTTGAGATTTTTTCGGACTCTTCATTAAACTTATGTGGAGTTCCATCATCTGGTAACATCATTCTATCAGCAGGATTTATTGTACTACACCTTTCAATTGTTAATTCTGGTGCTGACAGAATTACATCATAGCCTGTTCGCCTGGCATTAGTTATTACAAAGTTTTGACTTGTCAATAGAGCGTGCAATGCATGTGATGTATACAGGGTTAGCTGATGACACATGGTAATAGTTGATGCTTTTTCGTAGGCAAGTGCTGCAGCTGCTAAAGCACGGTAACATGGTGGTATGCCCTTCTCCACGTTATCGAATGCTGTACTGAAATAGGCAATGGGTTGTTTCCCCATTCCTTGTTTTTGTTGCGTCAAAATTGCTGATCCAAATCCTTTTCTTTCTGATACGTATAATTGGAATGGTTTGCTGTAATCTGGACTAGTCAGGGCTGGAGCTGAAGCTAGTGAACTTTTTATCAATTCAAAAGACGTCTCTCCCTCCATTGTCCAATTGAGCAGGTGGTTTGGTGTGGTCTGCGGCTTTTATCATGTCTCTTAATGGTTGTACTTTTAGTGCAAAATCACATATCCATTCTCTACTAAATCCTGCCATGCCAAGGAATGACAACATCTGTTTTACAGTCTGGGGTTTTGGCGTAGTTCGAATTGCTTCAATATGCGTTGGAGAGATTTTGCGCATTGTTCCTTCAAGTACCCGCTGTAAATATTCAACCTTTTGTTTGCAGAATTGAAGTTTGTCTTTATTAACTTTATGTCCATTTAGTGCTTATTTTTTTAAAACAGTTAATGAATCTTGCAAGCACTGTTCTTTAGTCTGACTACATATTAGAAGATCATCTACGAATTGCAGAAGACAACTTGAAATATGTAGATTAGCCAAATCTAATCAAATCTAATCAAGCTAATACTTAATTGAATTGATGGGCTTTCACAGTAGCCTTGCGGTATTCTGGTGTAGGTGTACTGTTTTCCTCCATAAGTGAATGCAAACAGAAATTGCGACTCAGAGTGCACTGGGATACTAAAAAATGCTGAGCATAAATCTATCACTGTGTAAAATTTTTTTCAATCTGGAATGTTAGACAATAGTGTATGTGGATCTGGTACCAGTGGTGTTTCTGCAACAACTACTTGATTTACCAGTCTTAGATCATGTACCATGCGCCATTTGTCAGAATTTGGTTTTATTACTGAAAAAATTGGAGTGTTGCCAGGGCTTTTATTGGGAATCAAAACTCCTGCTTCTACTAACCGTTCTATTGTAGGCCTAATGCCTTCCAACGCCTGTTGTGATAATGGATATTGTCTAATCCTGCTGATTTTACTAACCCTACATCTGTCTGGTTTTTTGTCCATAAGTCCTCTGGAACTTTACTTAAAGCTTCCTCTCTCTTGTTCAGTTATTTCTTGTTCTTCTATTTGTTGTGACAATTGTGCATCTATATCTATCTCTGTATGAATCCCTACTCCTCTGCTAATCATGACTTGTGTAGCTACCATGCATTCTGTTGTGACTTGTGAAATCCTAAGGTACTTTTTGTCTGGTGATAAGTGTATGTATGGGTTATCTGTAGGTGTCCACTCTCTCACTTGTTCTGAATCCCTAACCATCTGTCCTAAATCTTTTGATTCAAAACCTTGCTCGATCATTAGGGTGACATGTGGAGCAGCGTTTTCTACTTGATACCAGTCTTTGATTTCTGGTGGCAGTTCTGTTCTTGCTGCCACACCTTGTTCTCCTACTATGACGTCAGTTATTTTTGTGTTGAATGTTTGGCCTTCTGTCTGCGCTGTCCACAGCAAGTCATATTGTTCATCTTGTCCTCCTTTGTCATAAATGTGTGTACAGTGCCAGGTCTCTTGCTTCTTTGCAGTCAGGTCACATATATGTAAGCCATGGCTTCCATTCTGAGTACGTTTTCCATAGATTTGTTGTTGTTCTTTCTTGTAACTCCAGCCAGTATACTTTGTCAAATGTGCAATGTTCATTTTCTTTTTCTATAACCACGCATTGATGAACAAGAGGTTCTGGAAGTGTGACCCATACTCCTGTGGGACAACAATGTATTTTTGCTCCTAGTTTACAGAGTACATCTCTTCCTAGTAAGTGAAGTGGTACACTGCATCAGCTCCCACACGGGCTTCTCTGGGCATGTGTGTTGGGTTTGGCCCCATTGGGCCTCCCCTAGGCGGTACTGGCATTTGTCCTCGTTGATTCCTGATCCGTGCTGATTTTGTGATTTTGTCTCCATCTCTTGAGGACCCATGTTTGGTCTTCCTAGCATATCATTTTGCAGGTACGGACAGTTTCTCATAAAATGTCGTGAGTCATTACAGTTCCAGCACCTTGCTCCACCCATCATGTTGTTTCTAGGTGGGGGTCTTCCTATGAATGCACATCTTCCTCCACGACCTCTGTTTTGACCCCACCACCTTTGTGGTGATTGAGGATATGATCCTGTTTGATACCCTCCGGACGCCATTGGTACTTGATAAGGTGATGTTTGGTACATGACTGGTGGTTGAGATGTTACTTGGTTCATGACTTGAGATGGTGGCTGTGCTGCTGTCTGTGTTTGAAATTCTGCCACCAAGAGAGCTGCTTGTTTGGTAGCTCCTTCTTTCTTTTTCTCTTGTAGCTCTTGTTTATTTCGTGTCAGTTCTCCCAGTTGTGCTTTGTTAAGTTGCAATAATAAGTTTTCTGATGCTTTTCTTGATTCTTTCTCTTTCTTTCAATGTAATTCTGTATAATGTATCACATTAGCTTCAAATGTAGACCAGGGCATTGAGCTTAGCCCTAACACCATTTCCAGTTGATCTTAAAATTCAGTGCTCTTTTCAGCATCAACCTGAATAATGCTTCACCTGCAGTTGTTTCATTCCAGCGGGAGCCCATTTCTTCTCCCCATGCACTCTGTAGTTTTAGGATAAACTGAGCTATGCCTCAATTGTCTTCCAGTTTAAGTTTTTCCACTCGTCCTGGATCGGCATTTGTTGGGTAAGCATCTCTCAGTGCATTCCAGATGTCATTTCTATAGGGCACAAAGGGCCTTTGACCTTGGTGTGGGTCGTCCACCATTATTTTGTGTCCAGCTTGGTCAAATATCTCTGCCATTCTAGCTTTACACAGTACTTGGAATGGTATTGCTTTCACATCTCCTACAGACAGATGATGACCAGCAGTTTGTTCTTCAAATCGTGTTATCCATTTTTGACCTCCATCACAGACATTAGGCAGTCGGACCCTAATGTGCATGGAAAATAGTGATGTTTTTCTCCTTTTATTATTAGAGGATACTGTGTGATAAAGTCATTCGCTGTTTCTCTCTCCTCATCTTCTTCGTATCTTTTCTTTTGATAACGAGTTTGCATGTGTCTTTCAGGTGGAACCTTGCTTCCTTTACCTCTTTGCTTAATGACTCTTTCTTCAGGCTCTTCATCGTGCTCCCTTTCTCGTTCTTCTTCATGGAGTTCTCTTACTTTGTCAAGTATTGAAGCTGATGTGTTTATTACAGCTTTCTGTATTCTCAGATTCTTTTTCATTTCTGTTTTTAAATGTTCAATCATTTGTTGTTGTTTGTGACTCATCTCTGTGGCTTTTCTGAGAATTTGCCACTGTGATTCTTCTGACTCCTGCATTTTCTTAGCAGCATTATGCACCCTGTTGTCCATTTCAACTAGCATCTCTTAACCTCTGTTGACCATTGACGTTTGATCTTTTAACATATTTTTCATTTCATTTCTTTCATCTTATCCATCTTCAGGTATTATTTTTACTCTTCCATGTATTTCCATTCATCTTCCAGCATTCTCTGCGATACTATCTATTTCCTCTTCATAACTCTCTTGTATGAGTTCTTTTAGTCTTTGTTCCTGTACCTGGGCTTTATTGAATCTTTGTTGTACTTCATTGAGTGATATCTCTCTCCAGGTTGCTCTGCTGTATTTCTTACTTCAGTTTGTTCATTAGGGGTACTTTGACTCATTGGTTTTATAGTCTGTTGTACTTGGTCACCTTTTCTCCACCACTCTTCATCACGACGATCATGTTTCGTCATGTTTGAGACATTTCCTGGCATGTTTTGGGCATGTTTGAGGTATTTCCGGGCATGTGTCAGTTCTTTCTGCTGTTCTCTGTGTCACTTTTCCCACAATATTTCCTCACAGAATCTCCATGCTTATTTCTTCTCCTGTTTCTTCGTGTATTCTGCTCAGTACAGGATATCGTCAAACTTGTCTTACGTCATGTCCTTCATTATATGGTGGTGGTTTATTCTGCTCCCCATGTTTCCCCAATGATGGTGCAGATTCCTTAACTTCCTTATCTTTTTCAGCTATTTGTCTTTCTCGTCTTTCCTGTCGTTCTGTCTCAAACCATTTTATAATTTGCAGCTTTTTATCTGTTTTCTCTCCTTTCTCTTTCTTTGCCTCACTCCAACATTCTATTCTATATATAATTTTTCACACACTTTTTCATTAAATGTTCCACTTTCAGGCCATTGCAACTCTCCTTTAGTTTGATCTTTCCAATTTTTTTTATGTCTTTTATTATGATGTCCATTGTAGTGAACTCAGACTGTGATTCTTTACTCATGGTGCACCCCTGTCTTACTGTTTGCTTCACTTGTTTGTCAATTTAATGTGTATTTGCTTTACAGTTAATAACTTAGTTAAGTAGGTTGTTCTAAATTCTCTATGAATTTATTTTATCTAATACTTTGAATGTTACTGGGCTCCTTTTCCAGTGTAGCTATAATGGTTGAACTGCAACAGTAGTTGTCGAACCTAAACAGCAATTGTCAGGTCAGGTTTATATTCAATAATTTTATTTTACTGTCTATATCATGTATTGTATTTATTAAATTCAGATCATTTTAATTTTAACTTGACCAGATTGAGAAGCTTATAGCAGGGCACGCAGTACGGCATATACAAATTTGGTTTTCTGAACTCTTACTTATTTAGTATACGGATCTTTATTACGCCCCTCCCACTTTCCACGCGTCAATCATTAGTGGTTTGGGCGCTTGATTGATGACGTATAATTTACGGCGAATTTGGTGTTGTCTACGGTACTGTAATCTAAATATTTATGAATTTTAAATTTATTTTCACTATTTCAATTATGCGCTTACTCGATCGCGTTTGGTTTCATTATTACGCGTTTCTATTTATGTTGTATATATTGGTTCCGTTATACCTCCGTTAAAACGTGTTTACTGTAACCAGGGAAACGGATAACTTCTACATGTCACAGTTGTCGCCACTCTGCTTTTTTTTTGTGTGTGTATGTGTATGTGTATACCTACTTACCTCCACCTCTCCTAGAATACAATCATATACCAATGCTCTACAAATAAAACTTCTAGCTTCTTATACAACCACCAACACTCCTATCAAAGCTAGTCACTCAATAAACACAAAGACTTGGTGCACTTAACACACGACAGAAAAAACAATACAAAAACAGAAATACATCCTAACCAAAAATGATCCAGGTCACTCCTCACATACAGGTGCAGTCTGCCACCCTGCTCTTGACGTGCCACTTGAGGCGATACAAGTCTCACTGTTTACAACACTCACTAGGGCTTAAGCCTGCTCTAGCAGCAGCTCCCCTCAATACTTCACAGTATTTCACTTCACTTATCTTCACTTTATCTTATTTCACTTTATCGGGTCCCACCATGTTTCTAAAAAACAGTGACTCTCCGATCAGTGCCCCCCCCTCCCAGTCACACAGTTAAAACACTTGCTGACATTTTTAACTCTTCTCACCAGAAATAAAATTTAAACACCCCTAAATTAATATAGCTCGCGGTCAGCTGCTTTCCCCCACCAAAACGGGTGAGTGGTCCAAGCTCAGGTTCACGGCGTTACGCTGACCGTCCCTTCGTGGTCGCCAATAAAATATGTCGGAACTCAGAGCCCACCTCTGAGCAGACACATCAGTAGGGGTGACTGAAGATAGACCAATTTTCACTATGTCCAAATTCAATTGTCAAAGAAAATAATAAACTTCTTAAAATTATAAAAATTCTTGAGTCCAAGGTGAGAAGAGCAAAAACTCCAATTTATTGCAGTCAGAAAGCATTCCCAGGATCCAAAGAAGGCAATCTTTCCAACAATAAAAGAACAAACTTTCCAAACGATGCAAGTTCCCAAAAGATTGTGCAAATCGCATCACAAATCTGTTCCCTTTTATACTCTTGAAGCGTTAGTCCCACCCTCTTCTAGACAAATGGACTTCCATTATTTTTTAATAATCCAATCTAGTTCTGCCAAATTCCCATTATTCTAAAATTTACCCAATCTTGCTCCTCCTTTAGCGATGCAGTTACCATTATTTCCGGCTCTTTTCTAATTGTGATGTAGGCTACCCTAGTGATGCAGACCCTACTGTTTGGTGGTAGTCCTATAATTTTCAATTAAAACCAAACATAATATGATTTATTATTATTTTTTAAATGACGATACCCATATGTAGTCCCCTTTCTTCCAGATTTTTCACACTTTGCTGGTTTGCAACCCAAGACATCTTTTCACTGCGGATAATAACCACCCGAAATGCGTAAATTTTAATTTTATTTACTCTTCTCTTTCATGTATATTTTGTTGTTGTTATTTGAACCACTTCTAAATTATATTTGTGAAATCATCTATTCAGTTAAATTCTTAATGATTTTTTTCAGTTCACACTAGAATCACCTATTTTATATTCTTTTAATGATTCTTTTAATTAAGTTCACACAGTTATTAATTAATAACTAAGTTTTATGTCAGTATTTTTATAGAACACCATGACAAAGTGGTACGCACTTATTTTATGTATTTCTCTTTCTCTCTTTTTAGCAAGTTTAACTGCTAAACGTAAGGAATTCATCCTGCAAGTGTGGCGTTCTCAACTGGCGGTTTAACTGGGGAAATTGGTATTTTTCTAGACCAACTCATCAATTTGCGCACTTTGGAAGAAAATACTTCAGCAGTGCACCTTGTCTTTCCACCCCAAACCTGTGATGTCACAGTGCAGACTGAGCCTGCCATTCTCCCCTCAACCTGTGATGTCGGAACACAAACCGACTACACGCCTTCTCCTGACTCCACCGGGAACCCTGGGCCTTCTGGAGTCAAAAAACCTTTGCAAACAATTCCCACAATTTAACAGTGTGTCTCCTCTTCCCATACTATCACCACCCCTGTTTTCGGATGACAATTCTTCACCCCCATCAGTCGTCTCATTGCCATCACCCTTGTACTCTCCCGCTGTTGCTTCCTCTGATGAAGACATCATTCCATTTGACTAGTAATGGGGCTATTTCAATAAAGATATTCCCTTTTAGTACCACTGTGTCTCTGGTGTCATTTTTCTATTAGTATTTTTATTTTGGTTAGTTTTTCTTTAGTTTAACACTCAGTTAAGTTTATCTAGTTTTTAAATATCTCTGATAGCACACTGTCTCTATTTTTAGTCTATTCTTCATCACATTTAGTTCCCTTTCATTCTTTTATTTTAGTGCTACGCCTAATATGTATATGTTATAGTTAGTTTATGATTAGTTTTTCATCAAAACTATATATCTCTTATTGCTCACGCCTATTTGCTCAAGCCGCCCTTATTTCTAAGCATTTTTCCAACACTCTCTCCCTCTCTCTCTTCCTCAGTATGTCTGTCTGTCTCTCTCTCTCTTTTTCCATCTTCTATAGGTGAAGGAGATGTGGTACTGAGAGCAGTTTAATATCTTCAGTAGTAGATGGAATTAGCGCTATGGAGGAAACAGGAAACCAATTAGTTGTTTTGCTTAGTCTGTCTCTTGACCCAGCTGCTCTCCACAATTTTTGCACACAATAATGGACAATATGGACACAGCCTTGTTTCAATGAGTACTGACCCACTTTCCTAATTGCTTACTCTCAGGTGGATGCAAGAGATAGATGCTTCACGTATTGACTCAATATGAGCGCTGCTACAATAATATTCCATTTATTTTTACTGCCTCTTCTCCAAGCTGTAAGATAAGATGAGATCCAAACCTCTCCAATTCAGATGTGTACTTAATTATGATTCCAACTTCCTAAGGTTTTTTGCAACGCATCAGTAAATGAACAATTATTTATTTTTTCAAACATGATTGATAACCCTACTTCATCCAAACACACTGGCTACTATCAGTCCAATTTATAACAATACACACATACATCTTGGATTACCTGAGAGGTTAACACAGTTTCAATGACGAGAGGATCAGTGTGGTAGGAAATATATAAGGGGCCACAGCACAACCTATTAAATTAATTAAGTTGATAGCCTTTCGCCCTATGTGCGCTGGGATAGGCACCAGCAGACCCGCATGACCCCGAATTATGGAATAAGTGGATAAGAAGATGAATGAATGAATGAATGAATGAATGAATGAATGAATGAATGAATGAATGTTTTACTCATTTTACATCTGTAAATGTACATTTTATGTTAACAGCTGCTTTCAGAGTGGCGCAGTGGTGTAGTGGTTAGCACGGTCGCCGTACAACAAGAAGGTCCTCGGTTCTCCATGTGCTTGCATGGGTTTCCTATGGGTACTTGGGTTTCCTCCTACAGTCCAAAAACATGTCCAGAAACCCTTGCACACCTCTGTATTCCCCCTGACAGTTTCAGAAAAACCCATTTACAGACCAGGGCCATGATGTAAACCCCACATGGCTGGTTTTTAGCACTGAGGTAAAATCATAACAAAAGAAAAGCACCAACTGATTTATTCAGTAATTAACCTTTTCTGTCACCAATGTGGTCGCAATTATCTCCGCTCACATTTTCTGGTTTGGTATCATTAGCTAATGCATTTAGCTTTGATGTGGAGCTCATCAGCAACCTGGAGTACCAAGAGGAACCTAGAGGAACATGGTAATACTTTTCTGTCCCAAATTTTTATCTCCTCATCCCTGATGCTCTATTCAATGGCTCACTAATCCATAGCCTAATCCAGATGTTTTATCATCTATGCCCAATATTAAAATCCAGCAACACATAGAACCATAACTTAATTAACAAAGAATTCTTTCTAAGACCGGGCAGTCCAGTCTCTGTCCTGGAGGGTCAGGGTGTCCTGCAGAGTTCAGTTCCAACCCTAATCAATAATTCCTTAACAAAGTAGTAGCTAAACTCTGCAGGACACCAACCCTTTAGGACTGCAGTTTGGATACTGCTGATGTAAGACTGTATTAACAAAGTCGAGCCATTGTGAATTTATTGGTTGCCCAATCCTCACTTGTTAATTAAATTTTTTTTCTAGTTTCTATAACAGGAGTGCAATAGAACATTGATAATAACCAGAGTATTCCAGACTAATAAAACATTAACGTGTTATTTATTGTCTCCTTGATTGCCAGTTTTTACTTAATTATTGTGTTGATCAAATCTTTTTTAGATATCACTAATCTGACTTATTCCTCTGGGAAAAGGCAGAGGAACTCCATAAGATGTGCTGAAGGTTATTGCAAACCTCGAACATTTTAGATTTGCTGCATATATCATTCACAGAGACGTCTCCTAGGGACAACATGAAAGCCTTCTTGAAGCTTGTGAAGAAGTGGCTGCATGCAGAGGTCTGAGAGTGTGTGGGCAGTCTGGATTTTCCATCTAGCAGATATCTACCCAAAAACCAACTGTATTTCTCTTCATTCACTAAGTCTGGAGCTAAACGCTGCCCTCCACTGGCGAGTTTGGTGACCCCTGCCCTCAGTCCATTGGCAGGTTTGTGACAGGTCCACACATTTAGTTATTGCTAAAATAGACTATCTGGAGGTTTTTGAACTCCTACAATCCTCCAAACATACTTCATCATACTTACCAAGACTTCACCATAGGATGATCATAAGTCCTTTGTGAAGATCCTTGAATTTGCAGTTGTAGACCTTTAGACTACAGACCAGGATAAGAGCGTATAGATTTTATAATATTCAGCTAACCCGATTAGCCACAGGTTCAAAGTAGGTTTCAAAGATCTTCTGTTACCCTAATGCCTGGACTACAATCATTTACTGAAACCAGAGAAACCTCTTTGTACACTTGAGAGAATTAAAGCCATGATATCACCAGTCTATTTACAGACCACTGAATCTTCACTGTACATTCGTTGGCAGGTGATGCTACACTATTCTGGTCCACCACAGAGTTTAACTGTAACTTCTCTCCCACAAAACCTTCATGAATACTGGAATAGATTTATTCTAGCAGTGTGTTTTAATGATCGGTGGGATGCTAATATTAGCAAACTAAAGTGTATTTTCTATAATTATTACTCTCTTTGCCCAGGCTCTGTGTATCTCCAGTACATTCAGTATCTCCAGTATCTCCAGTACCTCCAGTATCTCCAGTACCTCTAGTATTTCCAGTACCTCCAAAATTTCCAGAATCTCCAATTTCTCCAGTACCTTCAGTATCTCCAGTACCTCCAGTACCTCCAATATCTCCTGTAACATGTCTAATTACATGTATTAAAGCCTGTTTTTTGTGATGATCTTTTATTCCCTTTATTATCCCTTTGGTAAGTTCAGATTTTCAGGTCTGATCACTTGGAGACCATGTTAGAGAATCTCTTTCCAAATCAGAACATCTTTCCAAATCCCTCAGTGAATATCATTAACGCTTCATCAGTGTTGATTTAAAAACTCTAAAACTAAACTAAAGAAAATAAAAAAGTTATTATTTAAGAGAATGAGGTTGTGGGATATTTAAAATATTAAGATTGTACTGTCGTTTGGAGTAATTTTCCTTGGAAAACTGCAGGTTAGAGATTTGAGTCAATTATTTGAGGCGACGCGGTTTGATGACTGAATGAAGGTGAAAAACAAGGTCAGCTTAAACTTTGAGACAAAAATATCCAGTGAAGAAATGAAACTCCTGCCACCTGATAGAAATCAGTTGTAAATTAGAACCAGAGGAAGAAAACACGCACTTCCCTGATGAGAATGTTTTTGTGTTAGGAATAATTGCTTTAGCTAGAGTTTAGAGTTTGTGTGTTACGACACACATTTGCATTCATTAGCGTTACATTTACTACAAACCCGATTACAAAAAAGTTGGGACACTAAACAAATTGTAAATAAAAACAGAATGCAATGATGTGGAAGTTTCAAATTGAAATTTTTTATTCAGATTAAAACATAGATTACAAATCAAATGTTTAAACTGAGAAAATGGATCATTTTAAGGGGAAAATAACTTGATTATAAATAACATGGCAACAACACAACAAAAAAGCTTTAAATTTGAATTTGTCTGACCACAGAACAGTTTTCCACTTTGCCATAGTCCATTTTAAATGTTTAGATATGGCTTCTTTTTTGACCTATAGAGTTTTAGCCGCTTCTCCATGGACTGACACCTTATCGTGGTGGAGAGGTTTGAGTGCCTGAAGGATCGTAGGAGCTACGTTATCAGGGGCTACATGCCCCCAGTAGGGTCTCCCAAGACAAACAGGTCCTACGGGACAGGCCAGACAAAGTGCAGGCCAATGTACCCCTTTATGAGTAATATTAAAACAAGGCCAGTGACGTCGCGAGGTATGGCGCAACCGGGGCCCCACCCTGGAGCCAGGCCTGAGGTTGGGGCTTGTGTGCGAGCGCCTGGTGGTCGGGTCTTTTCCCACGGGGCCTGGCCAGGCTCAGCCCGAAGGAGTGACGTGGGGCCGACCTCCTGTGGACTCACCACCTGCAGGAGGGACTGTAAGGGGCCGGTGCATTGTGGATTGGGTGGCGGTCAAAGACGGGGTCCTTGGCGACCCAATCCTTAGGCATGGAATTTGGCTCTAGGGACATGGAATATTACCTTGGTGGGAGGGAAAGAGCCTGAGCTTGTGCTTGTCCATAACAAACACCATGTTTGAGCATAGGTCGGAGGTCAATGATTGACTTTGTAGTTGTATCATCTGATCTCCGTCCGTATGTCTTGGACATTCGGGTAAAGAGAGGGGCGGAGCTGTCAACTGATCACCATCTGGTGGTGAGTTGGATCCGATGGCGGGGGAGGAAGCTGGACAGGCTTGGATGGCCCAAACGTATTGTGAGGGTCTGCTGGGAACGTCTGGCAGAGTTCCTTGTTAGAAGGAACTTCAACTCTCACCTCCGGCAGAGCTACGACCGGATACCGAGGGAGGCTGGAGATATTGAGTCTGAGTGGACCATGTTCTCCACCTCCATTGTTGATGCAGCTGCCTTGAGCTGTGGTCTTAAGGTCTCTGGTGCCTGTTGAGGCGGCAACCCCCAAACCCAGTGGTGGAAGCCGGAAGTAAGGGACGCCGTCAGGCTGAAAAAGGACTCCTATCGAGCCTGGTTGGCTAGTGGGACCCCTGAAACAGCTGAAGGTTACTGGCAGGCCAAACGGACTGCAGCGCAAGCAGTTGCAGAGGCAAAAACTTGGGTCTGGGAGGAGTTCGGTGAGGCCATGGAGAATGACTCGATCGATCGGCCTCAAAGAGATTCTGGCAAACTGTCCGATGACTCAGGAGGGGAAAGCAGTCCTCTGCCAACACTGTTTACAGTGCTGGTGGAGGTCTGCTGACTTCAACTGTGGACATCGTTTGGCGATGGAAGGAATACTTTAAGGATCTCCTCGATAATATCAATACCACCACCACGTCTTCTTTTGAGGAAGCAGAGACTGGGGGCTTGGATGTTGACTCATCCATCACCCAAGCTGAGGCAGTCAAAAAGCTCCTTGGTGGCCAGGCAACAGGGGTGGATGAAGTCAGTTCAGAGTACCTTAAGTCTATGGATATTGTGGGGCTGTCTTGGCTGACACGCCTCTGCAGCATCGCGTGGCGGCTGGGAACAGTGCCACTGGACTGGCAGACCGGGGTGGTGGGCCCTCTTTTTAAGAAAGGGGACCGGAGGATGTGTTCCAACTACAGGGGGATCCCACTCCTCAGCCTCCCTGCGAAAGTCTATGCCAGGGTACTGGAGAGGAGAATTCGTCCGATAGTCGAACCTCAGATTCAGTATGAACAATGTGGTTTTCGTCCTGGCGGTGGAACACTGGACCAGCTTTATACCTTCTTCAGGTGCTGGAGGGTTCATAGGAGTTTGCCCAACTGATACTCATGTGTTTTGTGTATCTGGGAAAGGCTTTCGACGTGTACCTCATGGTGTCCTTTGGGAGTATGGAGTTCGGGGCTCTTTGTTAAGGGCTATCCGGTCCCTATATGACCAGAGTAGAAGCTTGGTTCGCATTGCCGGCAATAAGTCA
>JAOTRA010061276.1:0-15998 GCA_026260255.1 Pseudolaguvia tuberculata | reverse complement strand
TGAGGAATGGAGAAGGAGTGTTTTGGTACCAATTTTTAAGAATAAGGGAGATGTGCAAGCGTGCAGTAACTACAGGGAATAAAGTTGATAGGTAACACCATGAAGTTATGGGAAAAAGTAGTGGAAGCCAGGCTGAGGGAAGAGGTGGCCATCTATGAGCAACAGTATGGTTTCATGTTAAGGAATAGTACTACAGATGCCATTTTTGCTTAGAGAATGTTGTTAGAGAAGTATAGAAAAGGCCAGAAGGAGTTGCATTGTGTGTTTGTTGATCTGGAGAAAGCATACAACAGGGTTCCAAGAGAGAAGTTGTGGTATTGTATGAGGAAGTCAGGTGTAGCAGAGACGTATATGAGAGTGGTACAGGACATGTATGAGGACATTGTGACAGCAGTGAGGTGTGCGGTAGGAGTGTCTGACTGGTTCAAGGTGAAGGTGGGATTGCATCAAGGATTGGCTCTGAGCCCTTTTTTGTTTGCAGTGGTGATGGATAGGTTGATAGATGAGGTCAGACAGAAGTCTCCATGGACGATGATGTTTGCAGATGATATTGTTATTTGTGCTGAGGATAGAAAGCAGAGAAGAATCTGGAACGGTGGAGGTATGTGCTGGAGAGAAGGGGAATGAAAGTCAGCAGGAGTAAGACTGAGTAGATGTGTGTGTGAATGAGAGGGAAGGCAATGGAGTGGTGAGGTTGCTGGGAGAAGTGGTAGTAAAGGTGGAAGAGTTTAAGTACTTGGGGTCAACAGTGTAAAGAAATAGAGAGTGCTTTAGAGAAGTGAAGAAAAGAGTTCAGGCAGTGTGGAGCGGACGGAGAAGAGTGGCAGGAGTGATTTGTGATAGACGAGTTTCGGCAAGAGTGAAAGGGAAAGTTTATAGGACTGTAGTGAGACCAGCGATGTTGTACAATTTAGAGACAGTGGCGTTGTCAAAAAGACAGGAGGCGGAGCTGGAGGTCGCAGAGTTGATGATGCTGAGATTTTCAGAGGGTGTGACAAGGATGGACAGGATTAGAAATGAGTTCATTAGTTGGACGGCGCATGTAGGATGTTTTGGAGACAAAGTGAGGGAGGATAGGTTGAGATGGTTTGGACATGTTCAAAGGAGGGACATGCAGTATATCGGTAGGAGAATGCTGAGGATGGAGGTCCCGGGTAGGAGGAAAAGAGGAAGACTAAAGAGGAGATTTATGGATGTGGTGAGGTAGGATATGCAGGTAGTTAGGGTGAAAGAGGCAGATGTAGCGGACAGGGTAGTGTGGAAAAGAGTGATCCGCTGTGTCAACCACTAACGGGAGCAGCCGAAAGAAGAAGAAGAAGAAGAAGTGAGGTGTATGGTCTGAGCACTGACAGACTGACCCCACCCCTTCAACCTCTGCAGCAATGCTGACAGCACTACATTTATTTCTCAAAGACAGCCTCTGGATATGATGCTAAACACTTGTACTCAAATTCTTTGGTTGTCTATGGCGGGGTCTGTTCTGAGTGCAACCAATCCTGTTAAATCACTTAGCCACCATGATACAATGCTTTCCAAGTATTTTACAGCCTCCAACTGGTTTTCCTCCCGAATTGTCCTCCTTTAATCTTCCTATCACCTCTGACAAGCTTCCCTGAAAAGCATCCCCACAGAATGATGCTGCCACCAGCATTTTTAATAATGGGATGATGAGCATTGTTAGTTTTCTGCCACACATAGCGCTTTCCATTTACGTCAAAAAGTTTTCATCTCATCTTACCAGAGTGTGTTTTTAAACATTGTCAGAACCTGGACTTATCCCAGACTTATTTTGTCTTTCTTTCAACAATGTTTTTTTTTTAAATTCTTTTCTGTTCTTTCAGTTCCGTCAGATATACCATGGACCTCTTGGCTGTTGTGCTCTTTGCCAGTGCTCTCCTTGCTTAGTCTGAAAGTTTATTTGAACGTCCATGTCTTGATAGATTTGCAGTTATAGCATACTTTTGATATACTGTGGATGATGGATTGATTAGAAATGCATATCTAACAAATCACTCAAACAAATCTATGTAACATACCAACTAAAAAGAAACAACACAAAGGAAAACAATGGTCAAAATATTTCACATTATAGGCAAAATGGGCTAGCCGTTATCCCTCATAAAATATAAAGAAAGGTATAGTCTGACTTTCAGAAGTGAAATAGACTTTGGTCTCTCCACTCACCTGCTAACTTATCGACAGTGCCAACAGTCTCTGCACATATTTACACTCGATTTAAATTATTGGATCTCCCTGAAAGAACAAAAGGAACAGTCAATACAATAATCAAACACATTTTGCTGTATATGACAATAAAATTAAAAAGTGTAAGGGCAGCAGAACTAAAAATCTGTTGTAACAGCAGAAATAAGTATAATCATATGTAAAGTGTAATCACATACTTAAAAGAATGAATTAATTTAAACATTTAAACAATAAGATGTTTAATATACATATCTGGAATTTGTAAAGCTTGAGAGCGTAAGTTCAGTGTGGCTTGTAACTCCTGTAACTGGTTTGTTTCCGCTGGATTCGAGGTAGGCAAAGTATTATGTAACAAATTGTTATATGAATCCATTTTACTTTATTACTCAAAGTATGCAGGTTAGAGTAGATCATAGGCAAACAAAACAGTCAGGCAAACAAATGCAAATCATAAATTCAGTGACATAAACTGGAAACAGGCAGACAGGTCTGAATCACAAGTAGTCAGAAATATCAGGCAAACAAATCTAAAAGAGAGTAAACAGGGTAGAGGCAAACAGGTCAGTAATAATACAGGCACAATACAAAGAAATGCTTGGTAGAGTTGATAAACAAGTAATACTTCGCGGTGAGATTAGCCCTCAGCAAACTTAAAAAGGGTGGCTACGCACTTTGAACCGGAACAGTATTAAACTGACGGCACACTTGGGTGGCAATCTGGGGAAACAGCACCCGTTACACTGGCATTTTCTTTGCAGCAGCTTAAGGCAAAAGTCATGGTCCATAGAAAGCTTCCAAATCATCAGAGATCTCATTGTTAGAAAGTGTCAGTTAGGAGAAGGGTACAAAAGAATTGCCAAGGCATTGGATATATTATTGAACACAGTGAAAACCGTCATCATCAAGTGGAGAAAATATGGCACAAAATTTCCATCACATCATCAAAGAAACACCATACCCACAATGAAGCATGGTGGTGGCAGCACCATGCTTTGGGGTTGCTTTTGTTCAGTTGGAGTTGAAGCCTTAGTCAAGGTGGAGGGAATTATGAACAGTGTTAAATACTAGTCAATACTGGAAGAAAACTTTCAAGCCTTTGGTTGGAAGCTGAAAAAAAATTCATCTTCCAACACAATGACGATCCAAAGCACACATCAACATGAAAGAATGGCTTCACCAGAAGAAAATTCAAGTTTTGAAATGGCCCAGCTCAGTTTCAATCAATTTCTGATTGAAAATCTGTGGGGTGATCTGTAGAGGGCCGTGCACAGGAGACGTACTCACAATCTGACAGATTTGGAGCGATTATGCAAAGAAGAGTGGGCAAATTTTGTCAGGTCAAGATGTGCCCAAACTGACCCATACCCAAAAAGACTGAGTGCTGTAATAAAATCAAAAGGTGCTTCAACAAAGTATTGGTTAAAGGTGTGCATACTTATGAAACCCCATTTTTTTTTAGTTCCCTACACGTAAAATGTTTGAGTATGTTTTTTACGAAATTGTTCAGGTTATAGTTTTCATTAAAGGTGGAAAAAAGTCACCTGAGCATCACAAATGCATGCAATGTCAAGCATCTTCCCATTACCATTTATTCCCATTTTACTATTTGATTAAGTTCTACAAGTAAGACTTTCCACTACAATTTGAAGCTTAATCGCGAGATATCTCTTCATACAGCTGCAACAGTATAAGTGAGACTGGAAACTAATGTCAGTTACGGATGTCTGGAGTTCAGTTGTCATTCCAGTTAATACCAAAGGTGTTCAGTGGTGGTGAAATAAAGACTTTGGTGTCAAACCCTGGTGTTATTTAAATTTTAATAATACATCATGTGATAACAGTCATTGTCATGCTGAAACAGTGTTGAAGTCTTTTTACAAACCTGATTCCAAAAAAAGTTTGGGACACTGCAAATTGTGAATAATAACAGAATGCAATGAAGTATATTTTTTTAATTTAAATATTTTATTCAGAATACAACATAGATGACACATTTTAAATTGAAAAAAAATTATCATATTAAGAGAAAATAAGTTGATTTTAAATTTATGCCATCAACACCTCTCAAAAAAGTTGGGAAAAGCCCAAACTTAAGAATCTTAATCTTAGATAAGAATCTAGTCTTCTAGTTGTTCAACTGTCTTAGGTCTTCTTTGTTGCATTTTTCTCTTTATGATTCATCAAATGTTTTCTAAGGGTTAAAGATCTGGACTGTATGCTGGCCATTTCAGTACTTGGCTCCTTTTCTTACGTGCTGTTGTAATTGATGCAATATGTGGTCTGGCACTGTCATGTTGGAAAATGCAAGGTCTGCAAGTACTGATAACAACTTGGGTTGTCCTCTTTAATCCAGATAATATGGCGGCCCAGTTTCCCAAAAAGAACTTGAAATTTTGATCCGTCTGACCACAGAACAGTTTTCCACTTTGCCACAGTCCATTTTAAATAAGTTTTAAGTTTTAAATAAGGGCCCGAAGATTACAGACATTCAGTATGGTCTTCCAGCCTTGACCCTTATGCACAGAGATGGCTCCAGATTTTCTGAATCTTTGGATGATATTAGGCACTGTAGATGATGATAACTTCAAACTCTTTGCAATTTTTCTCTGAAAAACTGGTGATCTAATTTATTCTAAATAAAATATAATTTTGAACCTTCCACTTCATTGCATTGTTTTTATTTACAATTTGTACAGTTACTGTTTTGCAATTTGGTTTGTAGTTCATTGAAGGAATAATCTAATTCTATATCCCATATTTGTAGCAACAGTTGTAGAAGAACCCCATGCAAATGGTGACCACAAAATTTTGCCAATATAGTGTATGTTACAGAAAACTGTAGAGCACTTCATCAATTTCTTTAACTATTCTATTCCTTTCAATGACCTACATACAATACAAGACAAACGTATCAGAAAGCAGTATAGAGGTTACAAATACACTCCAGTGTTAAAGTTTTTATGACATCCAGTGTACCATTGTGCTGACACACTGATTAAAGTTATCTTTAACCCCACTAATTAAAGTTGACAGCAACGCTTGTTACCATCATTTCTGTGGGGTGTTGTGTAAGGCCAGGGTTGCTAATTTGTCTCCCTAGTCTGCTGGGCACAGCTATTAATCTCTTACTTTAGCAGTTCTACTAGATAAAATTGACATCTTCAGTAAATGTATAGTCATGTTATATGGGACCCTCATTGCTTTATCTGGATGGTTTAGGCCTGATCATTTATAACTTTTTTTTCACAAAAAAAGGGTTTTTTTTAAATCTCAATTTAGTCATTGCCAATTTACACAAACATTTCCTTTATTGATCAGCAGCTATCAGCATGCTATAGGATAGACTAACATATGGTTGCTTTAAGCAGCTTATAGCTATTTACAGAATCAGAAAGAGCTTTATTGCAAAGTATGTTTTGTTGTCCAAGCTTGAGACAAAAACAAAAAAAAAGTAAATTTTTATTTAAAAGTAAAATAACATAAAAGAAGAAGAAGTACTTTGTATATACAGGTGTATAATATATAAAAAGAAATAGCATAGAATAATAATAAATAATAATAATAATATGAAGGATGTACTAGAATGTAGGGTGCTAAATAAACACCAGGTTGTTGCACATATACCTATTGCATAGTGGAAGAACTTTTAACTGTTCATGAAGCCTGGGAAAACAATCTGTGCCTTCTAGATCTCGACAGCAATTTTCTTTTCTACACTGTATTGGCTGTATACCAGGTTTCGTTGATGTAGAAACATGTCCCACCGTCGCAGCCAGGTTTTTGTAAAACACAGCGCAGCAAAGTGTGAAAAATCCCCATTTATCCGGGAGAGAAGAAAGAGTTCATCAATTTTGTTGGGTACAGAGCAGAGATTCTAAAGATGAATGCTTGGCAGTGGCGAAATCTGCGTTGACGGAGACTTGCAAGCTTGATTTCTCTGTTTGTGCACCCTGAAGAGCTTGAAAAGTACCGCGACTACACTAACCATAATGTTCAGCAAGACATAAATATAATCTGGCACAAGACTGCATTCTGTGTTCTGTCAAATGTTCATCAGTTCATTAGTTCATCACTGGTAAAGCTGATTGTATTTTCCGTATTAGTCCAACACCTTAACCACTTAGCCAAAACCTCCCACATGTGGATGGCCTAATTAGCAAGCTACAATTATGTTCAATCAAAAATATAGAATAGAATAGAATTAAACAAGAAAAATGTTTAAAGCTAGCTCAAAAGGAATGCAGAAAGTAAAAAGACACAGAGAATGAATGTGTTCCTGTTGTCTAAAAAAATCCTTATATTTGCTATTATTTTAAAAACTTGCCTTGTAATTAGGTACAATTTCCTCTGTACCCAAATCACAGTACTATAAATTATCCTGGAAGACAGCCCTCTGTAGCACTAAAAAGGACCTTTATGATTGTACCACCTTTTAGACACTGGATTTTTCTTCAGAAATATTAAAAATGTAAAATATTTCATAAATAAGCACCAATGTTAATGTGACAATATAAACAATGTGCTGTAAGAAATAATTTGATTGTAGTGTGATTACATAGTAATAGTGTGATTGGTTATGTGGGCTATTAGCATTAATACCAGAAATATTTTTTCTCAGAATTAGAAATGGTTATATAACAAAAAAACACCTATAAACCATTTTTGTCTGTTCACCACGCTCCCTTTATCAATAGAATATACATACTTATTTAAATATCTTATTTACCTGTACTTCCGAAATTTCTCATTGAATCCTGTAACAGTGATCAAAGCCAAAATAAAGTGAGCTGAATTAAACAATTCTGTCAAATTGTTCAGCTATAATGGCTCTGTAAATGAAGGACCAGGGTCAAAGCTGGCACAAAATCAGATAAATTCTAAAATTGTTAACACTTAATAATACATCTAGCTGTGACTGCACAAGCTCTAATATGGAATACATTGTAAATGTAATAAATCAGTATACACAGTAAAGTACAAGATAAAGAAAAACTGAGACAGTGTACAGGACAATGAGTTCATTTCTGCAAATTGAACCTGCACTGCTTAGCAATTTAATTGTGATAGTCAGATTTTTAAAATGTCCCCTCCATATGCATCCATATCCAGTTCCTGGTTAAGGGGAGATGTTGCACTATTTAAAGTTAGCTAACATTGTTGCAAAGTATTGTTTGTACAATTATGACATACCATTCGCTTTCATTGTTTTCACGGTGTCTCAAATTTCTGCCAGTTTCTCGTACACGTATCTTTGCCTATCGTTTTGAACTTGTTTGCCTGGATTATTGCCTACCATGTACTCATCGCTGCTTGTTTCTCTATCTTGTTTTTGCCTGCTTTTTGGAAATGTACTAAACAACAACATCTCAGTCTCAGCAACATTCATTATAATAGATTTCCATAATATTTTTCTCCTCATATATTTCAAATCATGAACAGAGAAAATATTAAGTATGTTGTTTCTTCAACGACAATATTTCTGTTTTTACTATCTATTTACCAGGAGTAATATCACTACTTAAATTTTTTTGTAATGTGAGGAGTCTGACATATCTCCCCCTTGTTTAGCGTTGTCGTCCTGGCAATCCGGTCATTGTTGATGACGCAGATTTGAGGCGACGCGCCGGTAACGGATCCGATCTCCTTAAGTTCTTTAGATAATGACTCATCTTATAAGGATTCAGCGGTACAAGCCGGGTGGGATTTCCCTTTGCTGTTAGCACCTGCGCTAGCCATGCATTAGCATACACGCTAGTCCCGCTGCCTGCGCGGATGCTAGCCACCCTGTCATTGGTAGTGTTGCCCACCCGGTTCAACAGAGACCCGGCGATGTGCGCCCCGTCTGTGAGCGTTCGTGTTTTTGTGTTTGGGAGGTAAAGCGCTAGCCGCGGTATCCGCGGCTTGGGATATAAATCCGCGCCTTAGTTCAGATATTAACCTCCTTCTTGCTCGGTTGATTAGAGTGTTTACCCGCGACAATGAGGAGGAGGTTACTCTGGTTAAGGCGGATACGTGGATCCATTGAGGAAGCATATGCCCCGCCTATTGGGGAAGTCCATGTTCCGTCCATCAAGCCCGAGGAGCGTCTGCCTGGTTCGGTGGTGGTCGAGGAGCGTCTGCCTGGTCTGGTGGTTGTTGAGGAGCGTCTGTCTGGTCTGGTGGTGGTCGAGGAGCGTCTGCGTCTGCCTGGTCCGGTGGTGGTCGAGGAGCGTCTGCCTGGTCTGGTAGTGGTCGAGAATCGTTTGCCTGGTCCGGTGGTGGACAAGGAGTGTCCACCACCGGACCAGGCAAACGGTGGTGGTGGTGGACAAGGAGTGTCTGTCTTGTCCGGTGTTGGCCGAGGAGTACTACCGCGGTCCCTTCAAGGTGGTGGAGGCTACCCCTGTGCCGCGACCCTGCTTGAGGTCTCACGTGTTGGACACTCAGCTGGGGTCATTTAGGCTAGCAGGGTTATCCAAACCATCAAAGGGTCACGAGCCCGCTGCGTCTGCATGAGAGCCCTCTGTGGTCCCTTCAGTGCCCCCTTCTGTGTCCCTTTTAGTTTCTTCAGTGTCCCCTCAGAGTTCACTTTTGTCTCTTCTGTGTCCACTTTGGTCCCTTCTGTGTCCCCTTCTGGGACCCTTTTAGCGCCTAGGGTGTCCCTTTCAGTGTCCCCTATAGCGCCTTCGGTTTCCCCCTCGGCCCCATCGGAGTTCCTCTTGGTCCCATCAGAGTCCCCCTTGGTCCCTTATGAGTCCCCTTTGGTCAACCCAGAGTCCCCTGTAGCACCTTCGGTTTCCCCTTCAGTGTCCCTTTCGGTCCCTTGAGTGTCCCCGTCAGTCCCTTCAGTGTCCCCTTTGGACCCTTCAATGTCCCTTTCTGGGTCCCTTTTAGCACCTACGGTGTCCCCTATAGCGCCTTAGGTTTCCCCTTCAGAGTACTCTTTGGTCCCTTCTGAGTCCCCTTTGGTCTCTTCTGCGTCCCCTTTGGTCCCTCCTGAGTCCTCTTTAGTTCCTTTAGAGTCCCCTTTGGTCCCACCAGAGTCCACTTTAGCGCCCTCAGAGACCCCTCCGGTGTCCCCTTTAGCTCCCTCAGAGCCCCTGTGGAGGCCTGGAAGCCTGGTTTTGTTCTCATGGAGGCCTGGATTATTTAAGCATTATTTAAGGCGACGCACCGGTGTGCATCGCGGGTCATTAAAGGATCATACTTTATTGAAGTCTACATGTGTAACCAGTCAAGCTAAGTCTGGCGATAACCAGTATTGTTTATATGTTTTGGTCTGTTATTGAGGGGACTTTAGTGTGTCGGTTTAAAGTTTCGTTCTGTTCTCATCGCGTGTGGTTTATCGCCATATGCTTTTGCTTTCTGTTTACTGAGGGTTTTGAGTTCTATTAAAGAGTGCCACGCATCATGGATCCGATCTCCTTAAGTTCTTTACATGTAATTACTTAATTACAACATTTCAAACGAATTAACCCAACTGCCATTTCAAAACACCATTCGTAAAGGTTGTGCTTCATTTTTCTTATCTGTTTACTAAAGCCTCAAGTATGTAAGCCTGTGTTTATGCTTGCATCACATGCTTTCACTCCAAATCCCCATTGTGATATTTTAGAGAGCAAACAATTGCAAGAAAATTATTCCTAAAGTTGGATAAACAAAAAACTAAACAAAATAGAATTCCATGTCTAAGTGATGTCGTTTCTTTCCTAAAATGATTTCAAGTAAAGGCAATACTCTCTTTACAATAAAATGAGACATGCCAACATTAAGTAAGTTCCACGTTTGGAACTAGGGTTGCGTTGCAGAAGGGGCTCTGGTTTTATTTTAATTAAGTAGGCATGTTCCTACTCGTTTACTAATAAAATGCAACACTTGTTCCCTTGGGGAATCAATGTTACATACATAGCCTAACAGATGATTATGTGTGAATCACTGTCATTAGTTGCTGTCTACTAGCTCAATGCTAACAGAGAAGTCAGAAGCATTCAGGTTGGTGTCTTATCTCTTTAAATCTCTTTTTCTTGTCTTAAAGCTCAGAGCTTTTGAAAATCTTTGTAGGGAGTTGAGAGTCTGTGCTGCCGAGCGACAGTCTCAAAACATCACTGCTCTAGGGGAGATCTGCATGGAGGAATGTGCCTAAATACCAGCAACAGTGTGTGAAAACATTTTGAAGACTTTTGACCTCTGTCACTGATTTTGAACCCATTGCTCATTTGTCATTGCAACAAAGAGTATATAACAAAGTATTGACTAGAACTTTTGTTATTGACCAACAACCTATTTACACCATAATTTGCAAATAAATTCTTTAAATTCTCTCATATTTTTTGTCTCTTATACAAACCTGATTCCAAAAAAGTTGGCACACTGTACAAATTGTGAATAAAAACAGAATAAAAGAAATGAAAGATAGATGACTCCAGGCTGACAACATGTAGTTTTGGATTTTGTTTTTCCTTAAATAAAAACCTTTATTTAAAACCTGTGTTTTGTGTTTAATCATGTTATCTTTGACTAATATTTATAAATTAGTTTGATGATGTAAAACATTAAAGTGTGACAAACATGCAAAAAGATTGGAAGTCAGGAAGGGGGCCAACACTTTTTCACACCACTGTACCTATGATGATGAATTACAGGCCTCTCTCATCTTTTTTTTATGGGAGAGTTTGAGCAATGGGTTGCTGACTAAATACTTGTTTGCCCCACTGTATACTATATATTTTTTTACACTTTCACCATCTTCTTACACACACAGACACCTAGTTCATACTGTTATGCTCCTCTGTTAGGAATGACAGATTGATGATGATAGGGTGAATATATTACACTTCAATAACCATGGGCAATTTTCTCAGGAGATGTAACCGTGTTCTATTGCTTTTCCAGAGAAGACACACTAACTGTGATTGCTCTCCCATCACCCCATCAGTAACTCAGCAGAGCAAGATGACAACACAGACACCCATCTGTCTAAATGATCAGCCACCACAGGTTGCACAAAATCATATTTTCTCAGCATGGCATGGTTTGAGAATACACACTCATCAGTCTACAAAACATATACTTTAATTGTGTATTTTGTCAAATGAGAGAAATAGGTTGTAAAATTATGGCTAATGCTTAGAAGCGTAAAAACTGCTCATGTGTGCCAAGGAGCGTTTCTGATATAATGCTATATTATGGCAAGCTTCTAGCCCTATGCATTAGCCACAAGACATAATAAACATTAATATTTTGTACCACATCACAATAATGTGTATTCACTATTCTTATATTTATTAAGAGGCATCTAAAAACAATCATGCAATGATGTATACTCCGCTCAACGTCAAGAGTCTTTCCCTGTAGTAATCTTTTTTCAGTGAAAAATATAATTAGGATGACTAATTGTCTGTTGACAATTGTAATGACTAGGTGTCTTTATTTTGTTGCATACTTTTGGTTCTGCAAAAATATTTCATGTTAATGATGTCAAGTAGGGCTATGCAATTTAAGTAAAATATCTAATTGTGACTTTTCTAACAGATGATTTCGATTTAATCATTTTTATAGAGTGAAGCACACTGTAAAAATCCCACTCCTCTAGCACATGAGGGCACCATCTCCTGACTACAAGCTCTGCTGTGTTACTTCCAGTGTGCTAATTATTCAGCCTAGGCCTTTAGGCAAATTATTTAGCCTAGGCCTTACTTTGTTACAAAGTCTTTAATTGCTCTTGCACATACTAAGTGTTTCAACTCTGGAACATTCTTATGGGTTTTTGTGACTGTGTCAGATATATATTATATGTTAGATATACACAGCATATTTTCTTCTGAAAGTATGAAATATCCTTTTTAACATTCACTACTTCGCCTCAGCTGTTTGGAACTGAGATCAACAAATCCCTACATCGATGCATTGTTTCACAAGTTTGTCCAGTTTTTGAATATTCTGTGGGTGGGGGATGGACACATCTAACCAACTGCTTAGAATACGTGACAGGAGAATAATCAGCATGATTATTAGTATATTATGCCATATGCCAACCAATTTTACACAATAGCAGTGGAAAGCAGGAGGAATGAGGCTGTTTTAAAGCCCATATTCAAGATTTCAGGTAAAACTTACCTGATGGG
Source organism: Pseudolaguvia tuberculata (assembly GCA_026260255.1). Taxonomy (NCBI): domain Eukaryota; kingdom Metazoa; phylum Chordata; class Actinopteri; order Siluriformes; family Sisoridae; genus Pseudolaguvia; species Pseudolaguvia tuberculata. The sequence goes on along the minus strand of JAOTRA010061276.1, from coordinate 3,690 downwards.
ATAACTCAGGATCTGCCGATCAATATGTAGTGAGGTTTATGACTGTGAGGTTGGTGCTTTGTAAGAACATACTAGCCAGGTACCTGCACACGTCGCGTGCCTGTACAAGATTCAGATCCCATGCAGGTGGGATTCGCAACGTCAGGAATGACGACACTGTTTGCATCATAATTATGTTTCTATTGTGGAGGTAACAACTACCTTATTACCGCTTATCCTGCTAAAACATCTTACTGTGCCAAAGTAAGTCACTCTGTGTCTCTCCTGCCATGTGTCTATCAGAGGCCACACACAATAGTTGACACTGTGCCATATATGTTTTTAGTGGATTCAAGGGCATCCTTAAACTTTATTGATATGCAAGTGGTCCTTCAAATGAACCTCTGCACCATACAATGCACCCCACTACTTCAGATGTCGGCTGAGACATCCCATCGGCCCTAGCATCAGTATCAGCATACCTATCAGCATACCTAATTATAAAGACCTGTAATTTACAGGACAAGACGTATTGCATGAGATTTGGTCAGATGATACATTAGAAGTGTATCTGTATGTGTTGACATTAAGCTAGAAATTATGTAAAATATATTATGAAGAAGCTATTATGCAGATGTGTATCTTAGCACATATATATCATTTTGTATTTTTAATTTAGGCAGAACTATGCTTGACCACTACATAGTCTGCATATAGAATTCATTCATTGCAGCTGCCATTCATTACTGAACAACCTATTAAAGAAGAAACCAAGTATCATCTGTATCAAAGAGAAAATCACATTATCCTGTGAATATTTGTAGCTACTTGTGAATAAAAAAACTGTGATTGAGCCAATTAATTGCTCAGCACTAATGCCAAGCTTTCTGAACTTATCATGTCAATGTTTGCTTTAAATCATTGTTTGGATGTTATACATGAATCTTCTTTCTTCTTCACCTTTCAGCTGTTCCTGTTAGGTGTCACCACAGCGAATCACTCTTCTCCACACTACCCTGTCCTCTGCATCTGCCTCTTTCAAAATTCTATTCTCATACTCAACGTTTTGATCTTTGTATTGTTCTGTCTGCCTGTTTTATGGATTACCGTGTTCCAACTTTGTTTACTTTTCGAGTATCTTTTGTGTAATGCCCTGCTTTTCTAAATAAGGTCATTAATTGTACACACTTCATATATTTCTTAATTCTTAATTAATAATTCTTAATTCCTTTATTTAAATCTAGCAGATGCAGTATGCCTTGCTACCAAATAGTTTATTGCTTCTATTATGTAGCCAGTGTTTTAAACAAATAAATAAAACATTTTTATAGTGCCTCCCACCTCCAATAACAACAATAAAAATTGGCCTGTTCTTCCGTAAATAATCTCTTTTTGAATTAGGGTGGGTAATCTTGACACAATATCAGTAGTTATGCACAAGTCTTTAGCTTGAATTCAGCACTAATGTAGTGTGCAGTGAAACCAGGGGTGTAAATTTTGTCTGTAAATCACAGTGCAAGCTCTTTGCAAGGGACACTTTGTCAATACATTTTTAGATGGGCTTGCAATGTTACCAATAATAACATTAGCCGCATTCAAAGAAAAATATTGATGAAAAGTATCATCTGTATTAAAGAGAAAATCACATCATCCTGTGACTACTTGTGACTACTTGTGAATAAAAAAAAAATACGCCTAAACTGTAGGTTTGGCTCCACAAACACACAATGCAACTCCTTCTGGCCTTCTCGACACTTCTCAATCAACATCCTCAAAGCAAAGATCTGTAGTACTCTTCCTTGACATGAAACCATACTGTTGCTCGCAGATGACCATCTCTTTTCTCAGCCTAGCTTCCACTACTCTTTCCCATAACTTCATGGTGTGACTCATCAACTTTATTCTCCTGTAGTTATTGCACGTCTCCCTTATTCTTAAAAATCGGTACCAGAAAACTCCTCCATTCCTCAGGCATCCTCTCACCTTCCAAAATCCTGTAAACAATTTAGTCAGAAGTCCACTCCATCTCTCTTAAATATCTCCACGCTTCTACTGGAATGTCATCTGGTTCAATTGCCTTTCTACTGTTCATCCTCTTAATAGCTGCTCTCACTTCCACCTTACTAATAATTTCCACTTCCTGCTCGACCATCTCCACATCATCCAACGTTTTGTCTCACATTTTCTTTCATCAGCTGCTCAAAATACTCTCTACACCTTCTCAAAACACTTTCCTCACTAGCCAACACATTTCCGTCTGGTATCTTTTATTGCTCTAACTTGCAGTACATCCTTTCCAGCTCTGTCTCTCTGCCTGGCCAACCAAATCCTTTTCTCTGTCCTTAGTGTCCAACTGCTCATACAACACCTCATATGCCTTTTTCTTAGCTTTTGCCACCTTCCTCTGCATCTGCTGCCTCATCTCCTTATACTTCTGCCTACTTTTCCCATCTCTCTGCCGATTTCAATTCTGTTTCGCCAACCTCTTTCTCCTTATGCTTTCCTGCACGTCCTCATTCCACCACCACATCTCTTTGTCTTCCTTTCCCTTTCCAGAAGTCGTTGTCCAATCATTCAACATCTCTTTAGCACCACCAAGCCCCTGTCTGACCTCCTCCCTAAATCTTACACTAGTCTTCCTCCTTCAGGTTCCACCATCTTATTCTCTTTTCTGTCCTCTCTCCTTTCCTCTTCTTCCTAACCTCCAAAGCCATACTACAGACCACTATCCGATGCTGTTTAGCTACGCTATCCCCTTCAACCACCTTACAGTCTCCAATCTCTTTTAGGTTACCTCTCCTGCCCAAAATATAGTCCACCTGTGTGCGGTATCATCCCGCCTAAACGAGATGATACCGCAGCGCCGCGGATCTTCGGTTGGTCTGGTGTAGCCGGGGAGCCCCTGCGCAGAGCCGTTTGCGAACGGGCGCGGGTGAGGCCGGACGAACTTGGTGCTAAATGACTCGTGAACAACCTCATACTGGCAGTACATGTAGAGGTCATTGTTAACCTGGGCCTTGCCAGATTCGGTATGGAATTCTCGTTTGTGATCCGCATATTTAGTTCGGCGCAGTTTTATGCTGGATGCCTTCCTAACGTAAACCTCCCCATTTATCCGGGCTTGGGACCGGCACTAAGAATGCATTGGCTCGTGCAACCCTAATGGCTGGGTTATGAGACTGTTCATGATAATTTTCAATTTTTTTTTTTTACAACCGCAACTCCTTATTTTTCATCAATATCTCCGTCCCCACTGAAATGCACTATTCTTGACTTGAGAAATCACAGTGTTGCATGACTTGGTTTCTGTGAGAAACATGACTGCAGGATATGTCTGGAGTGTATTCACTTGTCACATCTGGGCCTCTTGCCTCCACCGATTCCTCTTTATGGCTGCAATGTGTAACATCCCAACACTTGTTTACTCAATATGTTTTCATGTCGACACTACACTGTGGTCTATGGGAAACAGTGGAGTCACTGCTGGTAAGCAACACATTTATCACTGGCAGTTCTATAGTTCTCTTCCTCCAATAAGCATAAGCCTAAATTACAATATACATCTTGTTAAGTCTTTGGTTTCATAAGTTAGAAGACCAAGACAGAGATAGAGCGAGATACAGAGAGAGATAACAAGATACAGAGAGAGAGAGAGAGAGAGAGAGAGAGAGAGAGAGAGAGAGAGAGAGAGAGAGAGAGAGAGAGAGAGAG
>JAOTRA010061260.1:0-16002 GCA_026260255.1 Pseudolaguvia tuberculata | reverse complement strand
ATATCAGTCTGTCTTTTTCTTTTTTTTAAATTTCTTTTCTCTTTGTCAGTCACTATATTTGACAGTCTCTCTCACTGTCTACATATACGCCTTTCTGTCTCTGCATATCTCTGTCTGTCTGTCTATATGTCGGTCTGTCTCTACATATGTCTCTTTCTTTGACTTTCTATCTCTTTTCTCTTTTTGCAGTCTTTTTAATTCTAGACCTGTTTTAAGTCAGCAGTATTGTTTTGTGTCCATTTTTGTGATGTCTATGTTTAGGACTTCTGTTACTGTTGATTGCATCAGTTACCAACACTGCAAGATGGAAGAATTTCAATTGTCCAGTTATAAAGTCTATAACCGACACATCCCCAGTGTTCTAATGTGGTCTTTCAAACGGGACTTATTTGGCAGTGAAGGGCTAGAAAGTGTCTCTGTGCCATTTTGTAAGATGAGCTAAATGAAATCTGAGCATATACATATAAAGAGGCCTTTAAATAGAATAAAGATGACTTTATAAAAGAACAAAACGCTGATAAACGAGTGTCTTAATTGCAACACGTTTAATAGTTTCCTATATTTGGAGGGGGGGAATGTGTGAATATTTACGCTTCCTAGATTTGCTGGAAAATAATACGTCACAATGAAAACATTTCCATGGAATCAACATTCCTTCGTTTGAGCCAAAGCTTCTGAAATTCTAGTATTTTGTGCTATTTGGCTGTGTTGGTTATCATTTTGATGGATTCACTGACAAACATTTGTAATAGTGAGAAACTACCGTTTCCGTGTTGTAGTAGGCTCGTCTCGTCTCATCTCATTTTTTGACCACTTATCCGGGGCCGGGTCGCGGGGCCAAGCAGGGATGCCTGTAGCACCTATTTCCACTATTATACCTGTGACCCTAAATTAGAAAATAAGCGGGTAAGAAGATGATTGCAGTGAATGAATGAATGTAATGCAGTGATGAACTGATGATGTAATAGTATTTACTCTAAACAGAAACTCCATACAGTTGTGCCAAATAATAGACTATCAATCTACTACAGCTACTGACTACACAGGATGTAACAAAATAAATGGATAAACGTATGGACATCTTAAATAATTTTTTTGCTTGAGTGTTACCAGAAAGTTGGAAGCATGCATTTGTTTATATTGTGTGTAACTAATGCAGGGAATCCTGAGCAAGGTCTTAAACCATCAATAGCACAATGCCAGCTGTAAATCTATACCCAGATAGATTGTTATATACATGGCCTGCTATGCGTGAAAACCCTTCTGACCTCACTTTACACCTTAGGGATGAATTGCACCTTATACGTTCTCACTCAACAGCTCACGTACATATTTATAGATGATAGAACACTGACTCGTGGCGAGAATTTTATTCACTTCTCTGGTGTCTTAATACTTCTGTCCATTTAGAACCTACTTTCAGTCATTCATTCATTCATCTTGTAACCCGCTTATTCCCTAATTCTGTGTCAGAAGGCCTATTCCATTGAGTACACTCTGGAAAGGTTGCCAGTCCATTGCAGAGCCACACATCAAAAAACAACCACACACACACACACACTCCTATGATCAAGCACAGAGAGAACACTCCCTTGCTTAGGAATGGAACCCACAACCTTCTTAATGTGAGGTGACCGTGTTAATCACTACGCCACCGCACTGCCCTTAAAACCTACATTGTCATTTATATACAAACAGAATAGTAGCTGAAATTCAGTCTTCATCATTCTCTCTGTCTCTCTCTTTTACTATCCGTTTTATTCTGTCTGTATTGCTGTCATTCTGTCTCTCTACATATTTCGCACTGTTTTTCTCTGTTTCTCACTATCAGTACTTCTGTCCCTTTAGATCTTTTATACACATCTTTATACAAATACTATGAAAATAACCCATGTTTGTGTGTGTTTCCTGTGTGATATAGATGCTCTTTAATGGGTGATGTGAATATGCCTATATTTGAATAATTCTTTTGAATATCTACACCAAGGGACCCATAGGCTTGGTGGTGCTGGGAATCAAACCCAGGTCTTTCTGGTGTTAGTCTAACACCTTAACCACAAAGCCACCACTTCCTCGTAGAGCAGATAGACTCTGAAAACAACTAAATGCATTCATCCAATATGCAAGCGGATTACCTAAGCATAAAATAATCATTAATTAAAAGTCCTTTCACTCTTTGTGCACTGGGTTAGGCTTCAGCAAACCCAGTGATCCCATATTAGGGAATATGCGGGAAAGATGAATGAATGAATGAATGAATGAATGAAGGAATAAGTGTTTTTGGAGAGCTAGAGCATAGTTCCTCATTGTGGGTTTTACCACAATATACATTTCTGTTTCATTTCCTATGATTAGGTCGAAACTTTATATATAAAAGCTGCCCACTGATTATAAAATAATCACATTGTATAAATCTAAATAACAAACAGCTCCAGCCTCAACTCTTCATGACATCTTTGTCATGAATACTTTGTGCTACAAGAGCATCTGAATCTGTATGATGGACAGTTTTGTATCTGGAGGTGATACGGACAATGCATAAATATGAGAAGATTAATGGAACATGAAGGAAAAGCAAGTGAAGGACTTTGCTACCGCAGCACAGTGGCACGTCACACATCTACACTGGTGTGACTGAGTTGTACACCACAGAATGTCATGCCAGGTCGTCAGTCACAGCTGTCGTTCAGTGCATGCTCTCAGTTCCCCTGGTATTAAGCACACTTCACATTACTCAACCTCTTTCAGTCACACACACACACACACACACACACACACACACACACACACACACACACACTGTTTATTTGCTGTTGTCGAGAGACCTTTGGTTCTGGACTTTTCCACTTGAGCTGATATGAGGTCAAGCGTTTTCCCTCTAGTAACCTGATACCCAGGCCATACTGTTATGTCTGCCTCAGAAAAGCACGTTTTATAAAAGAGAGAGTTAATTAGTAATAGTAACTTCCAGTTATTCAATTGAGGGCTTTTGAGTGGAGTGAGAAAGTGAACTCTATTTTGTAGTTTATTTTTATAGACTAATGTGTAAAGTAAGGGCAGCGCGGTAATGTAGTGTAGTCGCCTCGCAACAAGAAGGTCCCGGGTTCATGGCAAATGGTCTTTCTGTGCAGTTTAAATATTCTCCTTGCACTTGCATTGGTTTTCTCCGGGTACAGTTAGTTAGTTTTCTTATAACTGAGTTAAGGGCCTTGCTCAAGGGCCCACAGTGGTTGCTTGGTGGAAGTAGAAATTGAACCCCAGTCTTTCTGGTATTAGTTCAGCACCTTAACCACTAGGCTACCACTTCTCAGGTACTCTGTTTTTTTCCCACAGTCCAAAAACATGTACATTAGGTTGATCCGTGACTCTAAATTTCCCATAGGTGTGTTTGGTTGTCTGTGTGGTCCTGCAATATATAGGCGACCTGTCCAGGGTGTACCCCTGCCTTTCACCCTATGTGCACTGAGATAGTCTTCAGCAGACCCTGGTGACCCTGAATAGAAGATAAATGAATTCAGCATCTATTATAAAAATATAAAAAATGGTTTTATAGTGGAGGATAAACAGTGTTCCTTTCTCAATGGACAATTTAATAAATGTTGTGATGATTAGCCACCAATGTATACAGTGTTCCTTCGCCACTTCGCCCTTCATGTTTTGCGGCTTCAGTGCTTGGCGGGTCAGCAGCAGCCACATTGAGTTGTCTCGGAGTACTGTACATACCACGGGCTTTCATAAAGGCACATGATTGGTTTCCGGTGTGACATCGACCAATAAGAGTACACATAAGGGAATCAAATAATGTTTACCTATTTAAAACATCGTTGTACAGTACCCGCATACACAACAATTCCTAGGGGAAAATACTACATCGCTTTTTAGTTTTTCATCTATCGTGAAAGGGTCTGGTTCCCATTAGTTGAGATGACTTTCTTCACGTGTCTGAAACTCTAGATCCTTTAGGATGCTAAACTATTGTGCTTGACAGGAGAAACTGTGACCATGTGAGAGCAGCTGGCCAAAAGCCATGGTATTGTCCCTACTGCTGATTGAAGTTCTAACCTTTTCTTACTTTAGCACTCTGCAGTAACATATGTTGTTTATTCTGCTCAGTTCAGCAGGATATGCTAATCAAGCCTATTCCTGTAGTACCCATAGTTATCCTTAGACCTTTATCTGTGCTGAAGTTCATCCACAAATTTGAGTAAGTGTTATATTTTTCAAATTAAATTAGTAAATGATGAGTAGCTGGGATATTTTTATTCAACAGTATGTATGATGTGTATGGTCTGCTAATGCCGTTGTCTGGTATCTAGGCCTCTTACTCTGAGACTGAATTTTTTGGGTCAAATGTGACACCCTGTAGCTGCTGTATGGCAGCAGTGTAATTATAGGCATCACTTGTGGCCCATTAGAATTAGAGGAGAGGATGAAATATATTTGCAAGCTTGGTTGTCTCTGCTTGGATTGTTTGGTGTCCCTGTGCTGCAGGGCTTTAAATTGACATTACGCAGTTTGACCAGGCGGCTTTCTTTTAAAAGAAATGCTAAATGTTCTTCTGTTTTGTGCTAGCTGTGTGCATTATTAGATGTGGTAGCCTAGTGGTTAAGGTGTTGGACTAATACCAGAAAGACTGGGGTTCGAATCCAAACTCCACCAAGCAACCACTGTTGGCTCTTGAGCAAGACCCCTAACCCACAATTGCTCTGTTGTGTAAAAAAAAAAAAAAAGACAAACCAAATGTAAGTGGCTCTGGATAAGAGCGTCTGCCAAATGCTGTAACTGTATTATTAAAGGTGCAGTTTATAACTGTATATTTGAGCAGGGTTGAGCTGTTGGTTTGGTTTAGTTTGTTTCCACTTGTAATATTTCGAAAAACATTCAGTAATGTAATGTATCCAACTTGACTGGTTTTTCAGCTTCTATTGCAAAATTAGAACCCTGCATCAATGTCTTTTTCAAGTGGTTTGAACTAAAATGTGTGTTGTGCACCCTTTAATGATAATGATCCACTCTGTGTCTTTTTTGAAAATCTCATTAGATCATTTTCCTTTCTAATGTAAAGTCATTTTCAGATGCCTTTTTTGTGACACCACACTCACCAAGGCCGCTCCCACGATTTTTGGAGCATAGACTCCATCAAAGTAGGGCTGCCTGATTGTGGGTGGGTGTCTTTTGTTCACATCAGGCTGCAAAACATGCTTTGGGCTAGTTGATCAAAGTACTTATAGTATAGTATTGATCAATCGAGTAGATAATTTGATTCAATAATCTGTCTTGCCAAAGGTTTTGTAGTCACCTGACCATCAGATCCATATGTGGTTCCTCTCCAAACTATTGCTACAAATACGGAAGGACATAGTTTTCTAGATAGTTTGTGTGTTGTAGCATTACAATAGTCATGCACTGGAACGAAGAGACTCCAACACTGTTCCAGCATGACAAACCCCTGACCTCCATTATCATTATTATTGTTATTATTAAAGTGAGAAAAACACCAGTTTTCGACTCAAAGTCCTGATTTTACCACCACTGAACCCCTTTGGGATGAACTATAATGGCGACTGACCCTCCCCAGACCTCCTTACCTGACATTAGTGTCTGATCTCACTAATACTGTTGGAGCTGAATGAAGAGATTTTCACTTTCAAGCACAACATTGGACTGGAAGGACTTACTAGAAGAGATTCCTTCAATAGCAAAATCTGGAATGAGATGTTTAAAATCGCATGTGTTTGTGATGCTCCGGTGCCTAAAACGTTTTGCAATATAATGTCTTTATTTTTTCCAGTTAAAACACCTCTGCATTTCCTGTTTCTACACAAATGGGTGGATTTCACGTTGTCGTTTGGCTGAATTGTGTGAAAACTGAAAAATCTAAAGAATTTTTAGAAAAGCATGTGGTTACAGGAACTGCAATTATTTTTAAAATAGTAAAATTAAAAATTTAATTTTAATTTTTAAATTTTTTTTTTTTCAATTCATAAAACTCTTCCAAAACAGTTTTAGTTTACAGTTCTATCATTTTATTTTAAGTCACATTAATTTGCTTCACTTTTGTACAGTGATCTTTTTACTAAGAAGGCAAGTGTTTCCAGGTGTTCATGTTCCCACAACTTGACCTGGAATTTAATGGATAATTTTTGGATTATGCACCACCTTGGCCAGGATAAACCTGTTACTGAAATTGACTTGAATATGACTTTAATGTCCGTAAATCTTTTGAGTCATTATATAGCTGGATTTAAAATAAAAGTTAATGTAAGATTGTATGATCAGAAAAAAATGACTGCTGGGATTAGTGTGCCTATTTCCTCTTAATTAAATACACCATGTGTAGTCCTGTGGGGGATCACGGACATATAGTCACTCTGTGATCCTGCGAGAGTGTCACTATACAGATTCCCAGAAATGACTAACTGTTCTGTTCTGGTGAACGTTATTTTAGGAGGATGATGGTTGTTAGCTGTATGCTTGGAGTAAGTGTGTGTCTGTTCTAATGTACAGTTAATAAAAATTTTATTTTTACCCTTTGGAAAACATTTTAGGAAATAATTACTTTATTTAATTACTTTGTCTCTTTTTGTAACTTGTTTAGGGGGTTTTGGCTTGTTTGCTAAGCTTTGACTTTAGAGTAGGTTAAAGGTAGCACAAGAATTTTAACCCTTTGCTCTCTGATTAGAAATGCAGAACCGTAAATTGTTCTACAGGGTCTGCCAAAAATGTTCATACATTATGAAAACCATTTTCCCACATCCCTAGATCTCGGCCCAGTTGAATTTATTTATTTATTTTTTTTTTTTTTTGGGGGGGGGGGGGGATTATTTGAAGTAATTCCAGCTTTGATTATACGTGTTCTTTAGCAATTGAGAACAATCTGTAGTCATATAGCATTTATTATATTATATTATTCATTCATTCATTCATTCATCTTCTTACCCGCTTATTCCCGAATCCGTGGTCACTGGGGTCTGCTGCGCCTATCCCAGCACACATAGGGCAAGAGGCGGGGCTACACCCAGGACGGGTCGCCAGTCCATCTCAGATATTATATTATATGGGTTATTATTATTTTATGTAATTTTGTATGGGACATACAAATATGTAACATAAATAAAATAGAATTTCCACTCCTTTCCACTCTCCTATTTATGCTAATTTCTAAGCGATATTAACAACTGGATGTTCTCTTGTTAGTGTCTAGTAATAAAGATTCTATTCCGGGAATAATGCTGTGTTTAGGGTCAAGATTCAAGCAGCAAGTAGTAATGTCTCAAGGTTTACTGTCTGTTAAGGGTTTTACATTTCTCCCTTGTATCTCTCTCTCTCTCTCGTGTGTGTGTGTGCAGCCTGGTGGGGCTCGAAAGCTGAATACATGTGCGGAGTTGTGTAACGTGGGGACCAAAATTGAGGTCCCCAAGAGTGCAGCTGTTTTGGGGTTTGCACTGTCCAAAGTCCTTTTTCCTTGCAAAGGGATTTTCTATGCAGAGTTTGCATGTTCTCGCTGTGTCCATATGGCTTTAATCCAGTTTCCTTCCACAAATCAAAAGACATGTATGCTATTTTAATGAGAGAAAATTCTAGGTGCTGGTATGGCATTAAACAAAATGAATGTATGAATGAATTTATGAAAAAATATAAAATCTGAGTTTTTTTAAAAAATAATTAATAATGCAGAATGGTTAAGTTTAGGGATGAATATTTATAGGGATAAAATTTGTACACTATAAAAACCATTGCACCTATGGAGAGTCCCCACCAAAATGGCAAAACATACATTTGCAAGTTTCATAATTGCTTTCCTGCTATGGGATGCTGTTCTTTTCTTGGAACCAGGGAAAGCAAGCACAGCCCCTAGTGGATTTCCGACTGTATGACAGCGATGTTAATGTACTGTAATTCATTTCTGAGCATTATGAGAAAAATGTATAATTAAATCTTTGCTAATTAAAATGGCTGATTGTAGTAGATGACAGGTTATTTTGTTCTGCTTCCCCCCCCCCTTGATGGTTCTGATAAGAAATCAAAGGAAGGAGGAAAACATTTATTGCAAGACAATCTAACCCAATAATAATGATAGATATAATAATATTAATAACTCAGTAATCTAGATAACAGATAATTCATCATTTTCATAAATAACTATTCAAACTATTTTTCATTTGCATTTATATCAACGTTTATCAAGAAATAAAGCACACTTTACACACCCACACACACACACACAATATAATTTACATGGTTTTTTGACAGTGAGAGGAAACCCACAGAATTACATGTAAAAAAAACTGTGCTAACCACCAAACCTCCATGTTTTACTATTTTATTTTTGCTTTAAGCTTTTAGGAAGAAACTATGTTCTTCACAGGAACCACTCAAATGTCCTGCTGTTGGGTCTTCCTGCATCCATAAAGACTAAACATGCCCACACACAATGTTCATGTGTGAAGTCTTCGTTGGTCATTCTTCCTAAGGCTACCGTGTGTGTGTGTGTCAGCAAAGTGTCTGTCTTCATGACCAACACTAAAGCTTTATAGAGGATTTTGACCTCAGACAGATGGAATGTTGGTCTGGACGTCCACAGTTGAGCTGTTAGACAGCAGTAGACTGTGAGAGCTAACACCAAGAGTCTAAAAGAGAGAATAGATGTGATTGTTTTCTTCCAGAAGTATTACATTCCTGTAGGAACAGTAGTGATGAAATGCCAAATAAATCCAAACTTGTCCTTTGAGTATTTTTTAACAGACACCTGTGTGACCTTGGCATCCACAGTAATTCCCAGATTTATGGAAAACTGAACAGGAAATTAATGGATTTTTTTTTAGCACAAGATACACAGGGCATACAAGAATTCTGGTAGTTCTCTTGGGAGACACTATTAGTTTGCATGCGTTAGCTATGAATTTAAATAGTGGATTTTAGAGGCAGGGGTACAGGTCGCCAGTCCATCTTAGGGCGCAACACATAGACAAACAACCATTCACACACACATTCACTCCTATGGACAATTTCAAATCACCAATCGACCTTATCTGCATGTTTTTAGACTGTGGGAGGAAACCGGAGTACCCGGAGGAAACCCACCTTCTTGTTGTGAGACAAACATGCTAACCACTTAATTAAGGAAATTCATATTTTGTGTCCTTAAAGAGGTAGTTATCTGTTTAGCAACACTTAAACTCTTTTTCTCTTTCTCTCTCCCTCCCTCCATGTACTCTATGCATTATGGGCTGTTATGAGTTGGGCTTGTGACTGAGCATTAATTGAAGCGTGCTAGGAACGTCAGAAAACTCCAGGACTCTGACTTTCAATTCTCACTGCTCCACACACTTGCTCCGGTTTGAAGGTAGGGTGCAATCCCCCCTTGTGGCAATAATAATAGTGTGCAATAATTGCGGTTTTATGAATATTTGATAATTGTAACCGCCTTAGTTCTCGCAATAAATTATTCAATTTGTTCTATTTATAATTTATTATTCTTATTATTCTTATTCACTTATTTCCTAATGAGGCTCAAGGGGTTTGCTGGAGCCTAACCTAGCGTACATAGAACAAGAGGCAGAGGTACACCCTGGAGGTCGCCAGTCCATCGCAGGGCACACATAGACGAACGATCACTCACGCACACTCACTCCTATGGGCAATTTCGAAACACCAATTAACCTAACGTACATGTTTTTGGACTGTGCAAGGAAACCGGAGTATGCAAACACCACACACAGAAAAACCCACAGCCAGGGTAACGAACCTGGGACCTTCCTATTGTGAGGCGAGCGTGCTAACCACTACACCACCACATCGCCTGGAATTGAAATGAAAAAAGTCTATTGGAAAAGAGGGGGTAGCACTACAATATTTGATGCCTGGAAATGCCTGGATTCCAAGCACTACCAAATTGCCCCTGAGCACAACACCTTAACAACTTATTGATAAATGGTAAGTCATTCTGGATAAGGAAGTCTGACAAATGCTGTTAATGTAATTCAGAAATTTGTAAAAAGGTATACATATGTGGGAATACTATAACAGTTACAGATGTACAGCCACAATAAACAAAAAATATATATATCAAGATAATTTTCAAGATACTAGGTAGCCTGTCTCTGTGGAAATACTGTGCAAATCAATGGTATTTATACACATTCTACCTCTGTCTTTTCGACTACAGGATCTGTATACTGCTGTGCTCCTATTTGGGTTGGAGGTTTTTACTTGCCTCTGGTAGTTGCGTTCTATGACAAGTTTCTGTGGCTTAAAAGGGAGGCCTGGACAAGCTCAGATAAATGTGAGGGTTTTATTAGGAATGGCATCCAGCGTTAAAATGCGCCAAGTCGAATGTTTGCATCAATGGGGTGATCCGCTGTGGCAACCCCTAACTGGAGCAGCCGAAGGGGAGAAAAAAAACCACCTTATCGTTTAAAAATTACACTGACGATGAGCACTTAAAAGGATCAGCCAGAAAACGCCTATAAACTATGAGCACTTCCTCCTTTTCTAGGGAAAATAAACCTTTCATCAATTCATTCATCTTCATCTAACACACATATTCCCAAATTCAGGCTCACAGGGATGTGCTAGATCCAATCCCAGCACACATACATGTAAAAGGCATGGGTACACCCTGGACAGGTCAGCAGTTCGTCACAGAGCCACACATAGATGAACAACCACACACACACACACACACACACACACACACTCTCCTATGGGCAATTTAGAATCACCAATTAACACAATGTACATGTTTTTGGACTGTGCAAGGAAACCGGAGTACCGGGAGTAAAACCTTTTCTAGAAATTCAACCCAGGGCCTTCTTGCTATGAGGTGACTGTGCTAACTGTGCCATAAAGCGTCACGATGATCTTTCCCAGGCACACTATTTTATGTGATGCAAACATATGGAAATTCTTGAGTGTCTAACCGATCTGAGTGCTTGTAAAATTTTTGAATGGTGCATCTTCATGCATTTGACAATATATAACTTGTATAAATGTAATAACGCCAGTCTCCTTTTCCTTTGGTTCAATCCACTGTCTTTCCTCAAGCAGCCTGATGATTTTCTTTTAAGAAATAATGCACATACAAGGACCATGAATAAAATGTGAAGAATGCGATTGGCTCAGACAGGATGCCCCATGCAGACACCGGCTCTGTGTAGTGGTGCATGAAGAGAAGGAGGGGCACGCAACACAAATTAATACACACAAGCATGCAAGTTTCAGATGTGAGCTTGACTGTGTGGACAGCCAGCAGCTAGACCTGAACTACAAGACAGAGGATATTAATCTGATTAGCACAGAGAAGAAAGAGTTAGAGAAAAAAGGGATTTTGGTGTGACAGAGGAGAGAGACTGCATGAGATCCGTTTCTTTTGTGAAAAAAGATTTTATAGGGAAAGTGAGAGACAGCAATATATGGCATACACCAGGTCCATCCAACAAGAGATCAATACTCTGAAAGGTACACATGATTAGGTTTTATGATTGCAGTTATCTCCTTTTCCTTCTCCTACTTTTTCTTCTTCTTTTTCTTCTCTTCCTCCTTATTTGCTCCTTTCTGCTTCTGTGCCTCAGTCTTTATACATGGACTATCTGTCATTGCTGCTTTCACATTGCTGTAACCTCACATTTTTAGTGTGTGTGTGAGGAATGCTTTTGTCCATATGATGCAGGAAGGTGGGGCTGAATAGGGAAAGGGTGTCTGGCTGTGGCATTGTATTTAGGGCTACCGGATGCCCCAAATGATTGATGGGACTAAAGATTAGTGTGTAAAAAGATAACTATTGTCCTTAGTTCTCATGTCCTTAGTGTCCTGACAGGGACTAAGCTTACAGCCTACAAAGACATTCCATTGCATCATCATACATATTTAATATATAAGTCGTACCTAATTTTTGCTCCGAAAAAAAACGACAACAAAAGTGACTGTAGGTATCAGCTAAGGTCAAGACTTTGCTAAGGTTGTGACCACTTATCAGAGCAGCCAAACCTTACATTTCCCTTGCAAACCAGGGAGCAAATTCCCGGGCAGCTTTCCCTCCTGTCAGGGCGAGTCGTATTGGCAAATTGAAAGTTAATAATACCTGAAATGTATCCGGGAACCTAAAAATACACCTGATGGTCAAATGATGTCTACGTTTGTCTTTGAAACCTTCCATTTAGGAGGTATAAAGTGCATTACATGGGCTCGAAAGAATTTCTTTTGGCTCTGTGAAATAATACGCGTTCCAAATCTCTAAATTCAGATTAGTCTAACTGATGACAACTTGATGTATCTATCATAAGGGATGATGTTATTTCTCCACTTTATGTGAAAGAATTTGGTTCTCGCACTCTTATGTTAAGGAAATTATTCATTCACTGAAGGCCAAAGTTAACTCCAGGGTGAGAACTAGTCACTAGTGCGAATGGAAAGAATTTTAAAGATGATGTTAAACTTAAAGCCCTGCTTTACACTCTGTATGAAGGCATCTGCCCAGTGCAGTTACTACCATTGAAAACAAACCGAAATAGGTGAAAGGGTTGTTTTGGGTTTTTTTTGTTTATATAAATAAAGTTTGGGTGCATTCTAGAACAATTATAACATACAAAACATCAGGAAGTTCTATTAATTTGAATATACTTAATGTTTGCATATGTATTTGTATATGTTGTGTATTCATTCAACTTCTAACCCACTTATTCCTTAATTCGGGGTCACATGGTTTTCTGGAGCCCATAAACAAACTCACATAAAGCAAAAAGCAGTTTATCGCAGGGCCACACATAGACGAACAACCGCACACACACACACACACACACACACACACACACTTCTGTGGGCAATTTAGAATCACCAATCAACCTAATGTGCATGTTTTTGCACTATGGAATGAAACTGGAGAAAACCTGGGGAGAATATGCATACTCCGTACAGAAAGACCCCTAGCCCAGGAATCAAACACGGTACCTTCTTGCCGTAAGGCAATCGTGCTAACCAGTAAGGCACCCTGTCTCGCTGTATATTGTGTATTGTTATCATATTTAAAGTCAAACATAACAATGTTGGGGGTTTTTTAAATATTTTTTTACACAACGTGACCAGATGAATTAATTCATTCATTTTCTTACCCGCTTATTCCCGAATTCAGGGGCACGGGGGTCTGCTGCGTTTATCCCAGCACACATAGGGCGAGAGGCGGAGGTACACCCTGGACAGGTCGCCAGTCCATCTCAGGGCAACACATAGACAAACAACTATTCACACACACATTCACTCCTATGGATAATTTACAATCACCAATCCACCTCATCTGCATGTTTTTGGACTGTGGGAAGAAACCGGAGAGCGCGGAGAGAACATGCAAACTCTGCACAGAAAGATCCCGGCCTGGAATAGGAACCCGGCACCTTCTTGTTGTGAGCCGGCTGTGCTGTCTACTACGCCACTGCGCAGCGCTACCAGATGAATTGAAGATCGTTATTATTATCTTTAACACACATTATAAGCATAGATAAATAATTCAGAACAAAGGATGCATGTGTGTTGCTGGAGGTTCAGGTGCAGAAATAAAATGTAAACTTGCACTGTATAGACCTCACTATATAATTGAAGTACAATTACTCTTAAAGTTGTTTTTATTGTGTGAATCTTTCCAACCAGTTTGAGATGTTCACACAATAGACTAATTCTAAACGTTTACAGTTAAACCACAAATCACATTTGATTTGTTTTGAACTGTATTGCAGACTACTATAATCCCAATCTGATGGTACGTCCAAAGTCATGTCTCCTGAACTCAGTAACATGGACAGACTAAATGAAGACATCATGTGTCCTTCACAGATGAGAAAACGTTATAATAGTTAGTAACAGTAGTAAAAAATACTACACAATCATAATACCTGAATATTTTCGGAATATTTGACTTGCATGTTACATTGTCAAAAGTTTGCAGACACCTGACCGTCAGATTTATGGTTTTTTTTTTTAGCACCAGATTCTAGATTTACTCTCCACGTTGCTCTTAGGTTGAGGTCCCATTCTTCGATTAAATTGTTCCAGTCCAATGTGAAGCTTGAATGTGAGAGAGCTCTTCATTCAGCTTCATCAGTTTTAGTGAGATCAGACTCTGATGTCCGGTAAGGAGGTGCCATTCTAGTTCATCCCAAAGGTTTTCACTGATGGTAAGATCAGGAGTTTGTGTAGAACACTTCAGTTGAGTCAGATAGGAAAGCCTATCAGAATGCTTTAATTAAATAATGAACATTTCACAGTCCAAAGAGTTTCACCAACTAAAGAACTGCATTTAGACCATTAAACAGCAGATCAAAACAATTTGGTGAAGATAATCTATTGTACGTATTAATACATTCCATCATCCATCAATCTATCGTGTGGTCGTCTAGCTAGTCTGTGAATGTTAGCACTTCAGCTCAAACCTGGCACAATAAGTCACAGCAGTGTGTTAGATCAAACCCATTTCTCTAAGGCTTTTCGCCTTTTGTTTAACCAGGAGTGTGAAGTTTTGGTCATGTAACTCGTAACATTCAGCAGCATAAGTTAAACCTTTTAATGTTGGCTGGTTGATAATTACCCGTTATACCTTGTTGATGAATTTTTATTTGTAATAAATTGTTAAAGCTTAACTTCTATCAGTTCCAAGTTATAAAACTTTAGAGTATTTATGCACATGATTGGCAAGGGGGAAGGGGTAGCTTAGTGGTTAAGGTTTTGCACTGATAATAGAAAGACCAGGGTTTAATTCCCAGATTCCCAGAAACCACTGTGGGCCCTTAACCTCTATTTGCCCAGTTATACAAATGAGATAATAACAGCAGCTTTGTTTTTCTTTTTCCAACTGAGGGTTTGGCACTCCAGTTCACTATGGAGGTGTTTACTGGGTTTACAGTCAAGACTCTGTGTGTGTGTGTGTGTGTGTGTGTGTGTGTGTTTAGCTTGAAAAGGAAAAAAAACCCAAAATGCACAGTTTCAGCTTCAGTCAAATTCTCTACTTTTGTTTGATTATGGACAAGTTTAGCTTTTGTTAGTTTAGTTAGGTTGGCATTAAGTCTTAAAAAGGGCAAAGTGGTAGTTTAGTGGTTAAGGTGTTTGACCAATACCAGAAAGACCGTGGTTTGAATCCCACTTCCACCACCAAGCAACCTCTGTAGGTCCTTGAGCAAGGCCCTTAACCAACAATTGCTCACTTGTAAAAAAGAGACCATATGTAAGTCGCTGTGGATAATGGCGTCTGCCAAATGCCAAAAAGATTATTTTGCTATTACATATTTTAATTATCAATAATTTATAATTGTATCGTTTTACCATTTAACTTTTAACATGTATTTTTATCCAGTCTACAAAAAACTCCATCAGTCTAGAAAGGAATCCCCAGCCTTCCTGCTTTTGACCCTTTAGGAAAAACATATGCGTCCTTATCTTCCTGTTTGCTGGTCTCTTGAGTCAGAAAAACATCTGGCAACATCTGATGCCATGCCTTTTTCCCCTTTTCCGCTATAGAGATTAGGACAGGGTCTACGTCAAGGGCAGGTTTTTTTTTGAGTCTGTCTGATTTAAGAGGAAGTGCAGTTATCTTTTTTTTCTTTCTTTTTTTTGGCCACCATGTAAGTTAATTTTTTTGGTCATTTTTCATGATTTCTTGTAACCAGTAAAGATTAATCATACATCACCAGAGTGTTGTCTGCACTGCACTGGATGCCTGTGGAGCTCAGGGTTGTCTTTGGTGTTTATCGAAAACTGTATAGATCGTAAAAATAGCAAAACTGACCAAGCTGATTATGCATAAAATCTTCACTTATAATAGTTCATTCATTCATTCATTCATTCATTCATTCATTCATTCATCTTACCCGCTTATTCCCGAATCCGGGGTCACCGGGGTCTGCTGTGCCTATCCCAGCACACAATTTGGCGAGAGGCGGGTGTACACCCTGGACGGGTCGCCAGTCCATCACAGGGCAACACATAGACAAACAACCATTCACACACACATTCACTCCT
>JAOTRA010061253.1:0-30317 GCA_026260255.1 Pseudolaguvia tuberculata | reverse complement strand
TGGCGACCCGTCCAGGGTGTACCCCCGCCTCTTGCCCTATGTGTGCTGGGATAGGCGCAGCAGATCCCCGTGACCCCAGATTCGAGAATAAGCGGGAAAGAAGATGAATGAATGAATGAATATTATTAATGTTATTGACACTGCTGACTTAGGATAAGATCTCTAATGAAATATTTTACTACATTTCTGTAGCTCTTATTTCTGGCACAGTGTTAAAAAAACAACCACATGCTCGAGTCATTGTTACTCTGAATGAGTGCAGATCCGAGTGCAAGTTTATGTTAACAGTAACTGACACATTATCTAGTGCAAGAACTTGCTCCCTTCCTACAGATCTCGGGTTGGTGTTTCATACAACACAACAGTTTACACAGTACCAGTTTTTCATGTTAAGTGTGCCCCTTTTCAGACACCATTTCCAACATGAAAACCCTCGTAGAGCTTTAAAGGACAACATAACTGCAAGACAACCTTCATTATGCCTGCACAGACCTGTACAAACATGTATACACACTGCTACAGTATCCAGTCCATGTGGGCAGAGTCATTCCCTTTCTCCTAGCCAGCACACGAGTAACCTAATTTCAGTGAGCTTAGGAACAGTTGAGACACATTTTGTCTCTGTCTCTGTCCTCTTTTTCATTGTGAGCGCAGTGTAACGCATTCAGTTTTGCACACAGGTTTGCAGCACAAATTGTTTTTGTATTGGTGGCCTGCACCTTTTCATTACAATGGTGGTAAACGGGAACATAACATTCTTTCATGCAGCGTGTGTGTGCAGCAAGTGAGGGTCATTACGTTGATCCAGATGTTTTCAACTGGCAGACTGAAAGAAAGGCACTTAATGAAATCCAGAGAATGTGTGTGCGCATGAAACTCGCAGGATTCCTCCTGGCCTTCCCCTAACTGCATGAGTGTTTTATCTCTTGTCATTTCAGTGCATTTTGTAGCGCTTGTTAGTTAGCGATTGTACATTTAAGGTCTCGAACAGATTCATGTACATTCTCCTACCTTTGCTGGTGGCTCTTCAGAACTTTTTAATCCCTGTAAGATTTTACAAGGTGACCATTGCAGCAATTGAAACAAGTTTTACCAATCACCCCCCCTATTTACCATTACTTCATGAGGCAGGCTCTTATTCACTTTTATTTCATTTATCCAGCTGAATAAATTGAGAGTTATGGACCTTACTCTGGCGCTCAGCAGTCGCTGTTTATTGGTGCTGGGATTTAAACGCCGAAGCTACCACTTCCTTATTTGATTGGTTTGAATTAACTGTTTCAGTACCTCCTTCAAAACTAGGTTGACCTACTATGCGACGTAACACAGTTTCTAATTTTGAAAAAGATGCAGACATGCAGCTCCAGACGTGAAAGACAATGCAGACATGCAGCTCTATTGTCTTTCTTGTCCTCCATTGTCAATAGCGCGTATCAAAAATAAGTCATTTTTATATGGAAATCAGTTTTGAAAATTGCAGATACCGATAATTGCAAAATGCCTCATATCGGCACCTATACTCGGCCAGGCTGATAATTAGGGTTCTTGTCCTGTTAGTGCCGGTTGTGTATACACTTAGGAGAGCTCCAGCTCTTGCATACTTTCTCCCAGCTCGCGCCAAGTGGATCCTCGCCAAGCCGCTCGATGTATTCCATAGCTGAAGTGTTGGAGTATGAAACAGCTGCTGCTCATTTGTTAAAAGCACAATGGAAATGATGGAACTGTCGATAATTCAGTAGAAAGGATGTACACATGAAGTATGCATTTGTTTTCCTGATTTCCCATTTGTCTCCAGAGGTGCCGTGGGTCAAATCCAAACTTTCACAACATTGCTATCATCTTGCATTCCTGGGATGATGTTAGATTTTTTTCTTCTCCACTTTATATTAAACATTTCTTTTGCTGGAGTAAAAGCGGAAAGCTGCCTGTTGAATGGTCACAATTATTTGACATACTTCGCAGCATATACATATATAATAAATATGCTAGGATTTTCTTAAATTAATTAAGGGGTAAGTAAGGGTTGGGGTAGCTTAGTGGTTAAGGCACCTAACCCCCAATTGCTCAGTTGTACAAAAAAAAATCACTTATTTTTCTACCAAATGCTGTAAATGTAAATTAAGCATTGTTCACTGAAGATGGAGTTTCCATTCAGAATAAGTAATATAGATCAATGAGGAGGAGTTTAGATTAGAATTATTAAAATATAAGTTATAGACTTCAAATCAGTCTCTCCAATCTATCTTCTGTTTACCAACCAGCTAATTTTACCTTTACAGCATTTGGTCAACAGTTATCACAGTTTTATACAACTGAGCAGTTGGAAGATGACTGCTTTGCTCAGGGGCCCAACAGTGGTAAATTTGTCTTGCTGGGAATTGGCAGGCTAGCATCTTCACCATTGTGTTGCCGGGTTTTTTTTTTTTTTTTTTTTTTTTTTTTTTTTTTTTTTTAAACACTTTGTGCACATTCTATTTAGGCTTTACCAAAAAAAGCTCTCATGACTGCTATACAACACTTACACATGTCTTCTATCAAACCTGCGAAACTGAGCTTTGGCGCTGGAATCCGACCACCCTGCAGGTCCTGTATAATGGATTTGGACTTGTGCCAATCCTTTTTTTTCTTAAATTTGAACTTTGAACTTATACTTTTGTAAGCAGTTGCTTTGCATTTCATGGCTGCTAGTGCTGTATCTACAGATTGAAAACAATTATATGTTGTAAAGCAATATCGCACAAGCAGTTTGAGAAAATTGGTGCAGTGTTTACTTGCTACATAACACAGTCGCTGAGTCGGACAGAGTTTCCTGAGTCATTCAGGGCTTATTTTCAGGGCTGTTATGTAGTGGTTGTTTGTAGATCTTAAGTAGTG
Source organism: Pseudolaguvia tuberculata (assembly GCA_026260255.1). Classification (NCBI taxonomy): domain Eukaryota; kingdom Metazoa; phylum Chordata; class Actinopteri; order Siluriformes; family Sisoridae; genus Pseudolaguvia; species Pseudolaguvia tuberculata. Next base: position 27,443 of record JAOTRA010061253.1, on the reverse strand, counting down.
TTATTATTAAGACTGAATGTACTTGTTGTGAAGGTGAAGCGCACCTGCACAAGTTTGACTATTGGAGTGCACGCGTGTGTGCGTGTGTGTGTGTGTGTGTGTGTAAGATCGTGTTTTTGTTCGTCTAGTATATAGCTCATTCGTGTCCGCCAAGTGGATTAGAGTGTGACGTACTCGCAGACGTGTGTATTGTGTTTTATCCTGTAGTTTGTTTGTTCCTGGTCTCTGCTTTCTTTCTGCTTCTTTTCTACCTCTGCTGTACTTTTATGTGCTCCAGATGAAGAATGCTTCTGGACTTTTCCATTATTACAATTTGACACAGATTGTGTGAGCGTGTGTGTGCATAAATACACTACACACATGGCTATGCATTCCCATCTTAACCTGATTAAAAGCCCAGTGGATTTGGCTGTAGATTTTCTACATGCTCAGACAGGTTACTTAACTTTGGTGACCCACATGCTGTTATAACCTGCCCTACATTTATCCGTGCTTTTAAAGACCATTTAAATTTTGTGAGATTAAAGACAATCTTACTACGTGAATGTTGAAAATGCTACAAAGACAGCATCCTTTTTAAAGCCCCAAAAACATGAGCTGCACAGCGGTCAGATTATGAATAATGCTATTGGAACGGCAAGATTTTATCACTAGTTTATAATCGTTACCTCCTTGTAAACGGAGTTCACATAGAAGAAAGTAGAAAGGACAAGATTAAAAGCAGGAAAAAAAATAAACCAAAGTCTGTTTCTGGGCTAAATCCACAACAGCTGTTTTACAGTAAACATGATGGTTTTAATACAGCAGCCGTTCGATCTGATGGACTGATTTAAATTGTTATAATAGAAGCTACAGATTTTCTGCATTTTAAACATCATGGGTTTTACCATAGAACATTAATAATGAAGTAGGGGAAGTGGTAGCACCGTAGTTAAGGGTTCAAATACCACCAACACTTAAGTTACCACTTCTTGGAGCAAGGCCCTTAACCTCCAATTTAGATTGTAAATTCCCAGAATTTGGGAATAAGTGGTGTAGAAGATTAATGATGAATATCCCATCTTAGAAAGTTGGGGTCAAAGCGCAGCTATGATGCAGCACCCCTGGAGCAGGAAAGGGTTAAAGGTCTTGCTCAAGTGTCGTGAATTCATAGGTATGTGAACTTTTGTATTTGGGTATATATAATTAATGCAAACAAGCAACAAAAATATGTTGTTGTGTGTAAAAGCCGTTTGTTTGAACTAAAAATGTTCAAAGCGGTTGAGCTAACTAACAAATAATTACCGTTTATAATGCTTAAAAATGTGTTTGTGTTAGTCAAAGTATCTCAGAATGCATAGTACGTTTCTTTCCACTTGTTTAAATGCCCAATGGAACAAACAAAAAAATGCTAACTGTTGCACTAAAACTGTTATTCCCGTTTCCGGATGGTCGCATATACGACCAGAGACAACTTTCCTTCTGTACATGTCATTCACCGGTGAGAACTTTATAGTACATAGTTTATAGTTTATAGTAGTATAGTTATTAACAATACTAAAATACCAAACTTCTGGAATTCTTAATGCAGCAGATATGAAGAGAGACCTTTTACTGCATGTTACTGTCTACTGTATATGGAAAGAGAAATAGAGTATGAGAATTTGTAGAGGAACCACTACAGACTCGTTAGAGACGCACATTGCTCTGCGACAAACCACACACACCAACACCCATCATGGTTCCTTAGAAAATTAATAGCCTGTCTATTTAAAATGTCATTAAGTAACCTTAATGATGTGAGCCTAATCCCTGTTTGTTAAATGAACTGTTGGTCTGGAGGGATTGCCTTCCTGTTTGTAAGATCTTAAATGAAGTCTACCTGGGTTTGGTCTGTAGTGCACAAACAGACACTGGGCAGTGTGTAGTTGTAGTGTTTTCTTGGTTTTTTAGGTTTCTTTTTGAATGAATAAGTTTTATTTTGTACACTTGCATTATAGTTGAAGCAATGAATAGTTTGTTGAATTGAAAGAGGAAATAAAATATGTTGACCTACGATTACATCTCTTCATTAGTCTATTTAACTAAGCAAAAGGGAACACCTTCCCATGAGATAAATACTGCATGTATGATCTTATGTGTCAGTGGGCAACTAGTTATTTAACCCGACCTGATTCAGTGAGTAGCTTCTCGTTTGAGCAACCAGGTCAGATAACACATTCTGTATTTGTAGAAAAGATGTTTATCTGTTTTAGAAGTGACGCTCCTAAATATATTGAATGACCTGTTTATTCCATCAGTGGATCATGGGAATATTCCCAGATGACTATACCAGGATTGACCAATCTCAGTATGGGTCTGTCAGCCTAAGACAATATTTTCACACATGGATGGCCACCACAGAGTCCAGCCCAGTCAGAATCTTTGGGATGTGCTGCATAAGACTATTATCAATACAGGATCTTGGGGGTGGGGGGGGGGGGAATTCTGAACGAGAACAAGTGCTTTCAACTTTACATCCAAATGTGTGGTGTTTTTTTCTTTTTTAATATTTGGGCATTTTGCCTTTGTTTATAGGGCAGACAGAGCGTCATGCTTTAAATGTGTTTTTTTTAATGCTTTGTAACACCATAAAAGCTTTGCACTAGATGATGCAGCAAAGGTTTGTTTTTTCTATGTTGCATTAGAAGGATCAGAAACTGACGTTTGGTAAGAAGTCCTGGGGTGCACTTAGTGTTTAGTGGGGTTGGGAATTATGCACCAGATTAGAGGTGTTATGCTGCTAAAACCATATGAATACAGGGTGAAAACTGACACATGTTGGAAATAATTTTTAGACAAAAAAAGGCAAATTAAGTTTTATAGTCCTTTACATGTTTCTTTCTTCAAAGCTTGAGGCTTGCCATGTCTGCACATTGTGTTTGGTTCTCACTTCAGGGACTTCCACAGCACTGTGCCCTACACATGGAACCAATTAAAGGACAAAATTTAAGCCGTCCTTTCTCAAATCTTTTTTTTTTTTGGTTATTATTAGTTGCAGTCTAATAACCTTTCATTCACCCAACTTTTACAGTTTATGTAATATTGTAAGGTCATGACATTCAGACAATTACATACTCTGTGGTTGAGGCTGTGTGATTAAAAGCAAACTTGCTTAAAGGCCAATCAAACTGGTTTTATTGGTTTCAATTCATGCCACTTGTACTTAACGTCAGATTGGTCTTCCTATTGCTGGAAAAAATAAGAAAATAGTTGCAATAGTTTTTTATTGTATGTCTTGCTATAAAAGTCTGTGGTCTTCTAGCTGCAAAGTTATGAGTTTGCTTTTTGTTCTTCTTGCTCGATAAAAACACAGAACCGACACACCCATGTTCCCGAATAAAGGCTCAGAGGATACAGAAAGCTCATGCCAATATTACAATAATTCATATTTTGAAACTAAAAAAAAAATGGGCCACAATCTCTAGTTTACTATGGGCTGGTGGAAAATCTGATCTGGTTGGATCGACGGTTTAGAGATACAATCTGTTACCAAACTTTTCTGGACACCAAACCAGCACATCCGCATTTGTTTGTCCCTGTGTTTTGTTACCACAGAATTTGCTTAGTCTAATAGCAAGGTTACTATTTGGTAGCATTAAATACTTCATTCAGGGATACCTTTTCAGAATGACTATGCTCCTGTGCACAAAACCTCTGGGCTCTATTAAGACATGCAGACAAGCACAAACTTCTCACCTAAACATTAGTGTATAATTACTACTGTAGCTGAAGAAACACACTATAGACTTATTTCACTAATAAGTCTCTTAAGTGAATGCAAATAATATGCTCATACATATCTGTAATGCTCTGGTGTGTATTAGGAAAGAAATCTGATCTGAACGCATCCTTTAATGATGGGAGAAAAATAGGATCATTAGATTTTGTTTTTATCTATGCTGTTTTTTTATCCACATGTGCAAACATGTTTGGCAGAGAAACTTTCCCCTTGTTTTCTCTTGCCATAAACAAAATCTAGGCCTCATCCTTTACACTCCAATGCTAAACGTCGGCTTCGTTTCCTTGCACTTCCTTTTCCCATCATCATCAGCTTGTGTTGAATTCACCAACCGTGAGGATCAAACAGTTCAGTGTTATGATGTTACTTTGCTACAGAGACTCTGTAATAAAGTCCAAGACTCCTTACAGATGTGCCTGCGAGCTCTGTACTATAAAGAAAAACCAGGTGGGTCTTTTGCTACCTCCTGTTTATGAAGGAAAAAAAGACAATACGAATCTCATAGATGGAGGTTTGTGCCAGATGTCCTGCTTCATCATGGTGGGTCTATAAAACTAACTTAATTTGCTTTACCTTGCAGCTCTTTAACCCTATGCTTTGTCTTCCGAGGGGCAGAAATCAGATCAGCTTGCACCGGATGCATTTATAAAGCGTTTTATACAGTGTAGTAATCATGGAAAATTTATGCTCGTATTTACACACTAATTAATGATATGATAAAAATCAAAGGTAATAGATGCTTTTAGACCTGCCTCTGCCTAATAAACATAATAAGCAGCTGTTATGGCTCTGCAGCTGCCAAAGGGGTCTCCTGATAAATGTTTTGTAGCTAAATGTGCCGGTAAAACCTGAAACAAAGGTTTGTTTCTCTTATTGCACAGCCTAAGATAAAAGCATAGACAAGACAAAGTAAGGGGTTATGCTATGCATAAACAGTCCCTGAAATTTAGGGGGGAAAACAGTAATACTAAATGCTACAATTCAATCAAATGAAACAAATTAGGTAGCAAAGATTTGCAAAGGTCTAAAATAAGTTTCTAGGGGAAGTTGTACAGCTGTGTTCATTGTAATAAATATCGACAAAATGCAAAATAAACATTTGCATGCTGTAGGAGAGAATTAAGCCAATGAATCACTCCATATTTTAATCCCGTCTTAGTGTTTCTTGTTGAATATACATAATTGTCTAAATGCAGGGATTTCATGTAATTGCAAACAAGTCAGTCTGTAAGCCCTTAGAACCCTGTTTCTGATGTGCTGTTTTGGTCATTTTCATTATCAACTAAGCATTTACACCCAGTACAACACAACACAAAGTATTGCAACACATTGCAATGTAAAATCTAAAAAAATAATTATAGGTTTAAATATTGATACATTATTGTTAAAAAAAGATGATGATGATGATAATAATAATGAGCTATACTGATATTTTAAACAGCCCAATTCACATAACTGCATAACTGAAATCGGGTTTTCATTGTCTAGTCTGCAGTCTCTCACTGTCTGGCTCATCTCATGAGTCAAGACCAAGTGTGTGGCAGGACAAGCTCTGTTTAAGGTTATTATTGTTTGGTTCACAGTCAAGATAGTCTGACTCCATGCTAGCAGATAATGGTGGCAGATGCCATGGCATGATATCCACTGAAATGATGCATGCCTTAGACTGGTCTCAAAAGCAGAACAAGGGACGAGTTGGTGCATGAGCCTAAAGACTAAAATTATATTATGGTTATTATCTTGAGCTGAGAGATGTGAGGGAGCAAAACAGGAAGTAAAGGACATGCTGACCTGTACTCATCATTAAGCATGGCAATTAGGGAAGGATGAGGAAATAAAAGAACGGAGTAATTCATGATGATCTCTTTTATTCATTTAGTCAGCCTTGAAAGCCCATAGTTACACTGACAGTAGTGACTAATGCATAGAATGACATTTTAACCTGAAGGAGAACCCCCCCCCCCCCCAATTCCTTATAAATGCAGTTCACATCATTTTAAAAAGGAGGTATTTTTTTTATTTATGTGGTTTCAACAAGCATAAAAAAGCTTATTTACTTGTAACTTACCATCTGGTGTGCTACACGCATCTTCAACTGCAACATTAACATTTGGTTTTAATTTCCAGACCCTTTTTTTCCTGACACAAACTGACGCTGTTTTAGTTTTCTGGTAAAGTTGCTTTTATTCAAGCTTAACCTTTTTTTCTCCAAAGTATTCAAACTTTTAAAGTTGCTATATTTAAAAAAATAAATAAATAAATAGAAGAATTGTGAGGTACATTTTCCTATTTTCCATAAAATAGGATGTAATTTTGGTGAGAATTGTGGGTTTGGTCCCCTGGTTGCCAGAAATGTTTCAAAATCCACAAATGCGATTTAGCTATCCAATCAACTAATGTACAGGACATGATTCCTAATTGAAAGCCAGGGAAGTATAATTCGTTCATCATCTTATTCCCAAATTCAGGGTCACTGGGGTCTGCTGGAGCCTATCCCAGCTCACATTGGGGAATAGGCATGGGTACAACCTGAACGGGTCGCCAGTATATCGCAGGGTTACACATAGACAAATAAACATTCACACACACATTCACTCCGATGGGCAATTTAGAATCACCAATCGTCCTCATCTGCATGTTTTTGAATGGTGGGAGGAAAACTGAGTACTCACAGGAAACATGCAAACTCAAAGATCCCCAGCCCACGAATCAAACTCAGGACCTTCTCCAGGGAAAGTGGGCTTTGAAAAATAAATGTTTTTGTTTTGAAACTCCAACAATCATTTGTGACTATTTTTGTATATTTTTATTTGGACATTTCTACCTCTCTGCTATTTTATATTATATGGATATGGTATAATTATGGCAGGTAATTAATAATATACGGTATGTTCTATTGTTTTACAGGCAGGAGGTGCAGGAGAACTGTGTTCGCTGGCGAAAGAAGTTCTCCTTCATATGCAAGATGAGTGCTAATCCTTCAACAGGGGTGCTGGACCGCTGCATCTGCCGAGTGTCTGTGCGAAAAGTATGTAACCCGTACTATGCTCTATGTTTGGCCATTTATAATCTGTAATGTAATATAGTTAAGTGTCAGTGTGTATTTTTAATGCAGTATAGATTAGTACTGCATGCATCAGACTGATTTTAAATGATTCAACGCTTACTATGTAATGTTTTCAGTGGAGCCTGGTGCTTCCTTGGCTTTATGCATGAACTTTGTGTCCTCAATACCATCACCATGGCAACAGCTGACTGATTATGTAACGCATTTCATGTCTCACTTCTCTGTCTGTCTGGCTCTGTTTTTTTGCAGGAACTTAAGGGAGGAAAATCTTTCTCAAAGGTATGACTTTTCTCAAGGCTTTTTACAGTAATTTAGCAACAAAAAAATGCAAAAGGTTCAATGTTGTAAAAAGTGTGCCTGCATTAAATTAAAATGATCATATTTTTAAAACCAATAATTGAATTAACGTTCCATTAAAAACAAATGGAAAACTTTAAATTGGTTTAAAGAGACAATAAAAAAAATGACTACTAACTGTTGTCTTCGCAGACTGCTCTAGTAATGTACACACACACACTCACACTCACACACACTTATCCAAATGAGCTGTTCTTTATCTTAATTGATTGTGTAAAGTTTGTTAAATAAAGATGGAGAGTTTAGGCTGCATAATTTTTTGGGTGGTGGTGGTCAGGATTTAACAGGTCCTGCTTGCAATTTTTAGTGTGGCTGTCCTGTGCCTATGTATTTCTTAAAAATAGTTTTGAAGCAAAACAATCATTTGCATAGCCGGGAATAGATGGTAATGAGGATGATGACGATTAGTGATGCTTCTGTGCCAAGACGATATTATATGTGTAATTATAGATTCTCAATCATGAAAACCAAGTTTACAATCCTGTCAGAATTTCATTTAGAATGTTATTTGTGGTATAACCTGCGATACTAAATCATTAATTCCTAATATCCTAAGATTATATTAAGAGCTCAACCTATCAGCACAAACTGATAAGATTCAGTTATCTTGACTCTCCGATTGTCCTGGCACAAACTTCCTGCAGTTTAAAGACTCCTAGTTTCACAGTTATGTTATCCTTTAAGCATGGATTTATCATTCACTGTATCAGTTTAAATGAATATTTTGACAGTAGTAGCAGATTTCGCCCAAGCATCAATCCACCAAGTAATCAGGAATCTTTATTTAAGAGCAGTGCTGAAACAAACAAAAAAAGTAGCAGGGTGACAGGTTATTGCCTTAAATGCTTCTGTAGGACCTGTACAACAATCACATGATTGACTCGTCATGTGATTCAGCTCCCGTCAGCAAAAAAATGATGGTCAATTGTTTACTACTGGGCCGGTTTTATGAGTCTGTGATGTCTTTTATAGTCATATCCTTCTGAGCCGGGACTCTGGATCAACCTCAGATTGCACCTTAAACCTCCTCACCCAGCATTGGTGTTTGGTCACTTGTTTTAACAAAATACTAAAATGCATTTCAGCTGAGATGGTAAAGAAAAATCTCACTGGATTTTTGTGACCATGTGCTTTTCCTCATTTACCCCAGCAGTAAAAAGAGCAACACAGATTCTGTCAGATTCTGTTTGTCGCCTGCTCTGCTGACTGTGCAAAACGAGTGACAAACCTTTCTGACCTTGTCTGGCTGACCAAAAAACGGATACAAGTCTCAATAAGTACACAGCTCACTTCCTGCTACTCTTTAAAATGCTGATAATGCTTGGAACATATCACTGTAGTTTATCTTTGTTTCTGCTTAACTTACTAAAGGGTCTTAGTATCTTATGGAAAGTGTGGTGTTTTAAAAGAATAGGAAATGAAGCTCAAACACACATCCTCATAAATCCTGTCTGGGAATCAGGAAGCATCTAAGGACAAAAGTTGAACGGAAGGAGCAAAGCAAAAATGTATGCAGATCTGGAAGAATTTTGATCTCAATCCTGTGGTGTAAAGGAGACTAGTAATTGTCTCAAAGTTTCTTCACAAAGCTAATGTTTTTTATAAACAATGTAAAAAAAATTGACAGGACAGAATCAAATGATTAAAGGTGGATTAAGAATTTTTTTTCCAAATGGTGTTGACCTTGGAAAGAGCAAAGACACCAACACTTGTATCCCAAACATGTCAGATTTTCCAGATTGTATTGATTGATTGTTTATCAAGCATCCCAAAACATTTTCTCTTTTTGGTTTGACGTAATCAAAAGGAACCCAACTGATTGGAAAATCTGACAGCTGTTAATAAGCAGTAAGGAACATGTCTCCTAATGGTTGAAAGAAGAGATCACTTGGTGTTTTCAGATTAGAGCGTGAATCTGGCAACACTGCTGTAGGTGTGTTTTGGAACTTCTTCAGCCCACATTTTTTTTTATCTCACTGAACCTTTAAGCAAGCATATACATATATTTTCCTAGTCTCAGCCTTGCACATTTCTTTCTAAAACTAGTAAGAACGGAGCGCTTATGATTCCATGACCTCACAGATGGTGGGATTGGTTATAGTCTCTGTAAGATTGTATTTATTTCAAATTCCTACCAATACTGCTCCTATCCAGAGCGACTTGCATTTATTTCATTTATACAAATGATCAATTGGCGGTTAAGAGCCTTGTATTGCTCAGTAGTGTTGCATATGTTTGTTGCATTGAGAATCGAACTGAGATCTTCCAGGCCAACATCTTAACCACTAGATTACTACTTCCCAGGTTTTTGTTTATTACTCAGAATGCTAGGCCATTCGATTTTTTTTATTTTAATGGGTAGCATAGCTTGATGATTTTCAGCTGCAACAGAAAAATAATAGCTGTATAAAGATTCTTATGACCCTGTGAACAAACTAGAACAGTCTGACCTTCAGTCTCCTCTGCAGTCATAAAGCTGCTTGCTGTCAAAGCTTCTTATCAGCAAGTACTGACAAGTGCAGCAACTATCCCTGACCTTTTCCTAGCTACAAACAAGGTTAGATCTAGCTTCTGGTTTAGGCAGAATCACGAGTATATATTAAATGGGTCAAAAAGAAATTGGATTTGATACCCGCCTACTAAAACTATCTATACAAATTCATGCTGTAGGCTTTAAAATGATTTGAGAAAAAGTTTGCTTTATATACCTAAAGCAAAAACTTGGGGGAAACCCACACAAGCACAGGGGGAACATGCAAACTCCGCACAGAAAGACCACTGAAATGCAGGAGTCGAACCCGGGACCTTCTTGTTGTGAGGCGACTGTGCTAACCACTATGCCACCGTTCTTCCCTAAACTATTAGCTATTCCAAAATCACAGAATTGTCTACAAATGATAAAATGCTGTCCCTTAAACATCTTTATAAAGGCAGTTTAATACTGGTTTCACATATGGTGTACATTTAGGCTCTCTTGGGTGAAAACAAGCAGGAGGCAGATGGGAAATTAGTATGTTCAGTGAGTAGAAGTCAATGTGTATGTGTAACTGAGATGAAAAGATTATGCAGTTTGAGAACACTGTGTATGTGGGAGCGCGTGTTGGCAGGAGGACGGAGGGAAGAAATGCATGTTCTAATACGTTTCCAAACTCTTGCCAGAACATGAACCTTCAGCTTAATCAACATATCATGTGATGGATTGATAAGGCTATCAGACCCCAGGAGTCTCTGAAGTGGACATATCTGCTCCACCTGAAGAGGCACAGACTAGGGTGGGATGAGTAGTGCTGAAATAGACGAGCATACATCACTTTTCTGTATTTTCACACTCATTTTTTTTCCCTTCTTTAACTTTAACTTTAACAATAACAGCTTGGAAAATGTAGCTAAAGTCTATTGAACACTCTGATTAGTTAGCAACTTCTGAATGTTTTACAATATTGTTTTGGAGGTAACCGCTTATACAAAGACTTGTACAATATTAGCGTTTATTTATTAGCATTTATGGAATGAGTCTTCGGTGTAAACGCTCCGCTACTATTTTCCAGCATGGGGAAAGTCAACAGGAAAGACAGCTTTCCTGTTTCCCAGTAACACTACAAGCTCCTTTTCTTTTATTAACTTTGTGAGCGCGAAATAACAAAGACTTGTCAGGAAACAGCTACTGTGGCACACGTGAGGAGAAAGGAACCCGTCGTCGACTCTGTATTGCTGTGTAGCTATAAATAGACAGAATATCAGATGAATTATATGACCTATTGAGTTAAAATTACCTTTGCAATTGTTATAAAATGCGGAGCACGTCAAGATGTGCTGGAAAATAATAGAACTGGATGCCAGAATTGATTTTTGCCATTACTGATGCACTTATCCAGAATGAGTTACAGTTTAGGGTTAAGTCGGCGGCTCTCCGGGGCCCAGTAGCGGCAGCTATTTAACTCACAATCTATAGTCAGTTTAACCGATTAGCTAATACTTTCCCGATTTATAAGCCTGTAAAAGACTTTTAGCGCCGATCCAGATCGGGTTGCACAAAAAAAGCCTTTTGGCATAACTTTTGCAGTAGAAGAATAAAGTAGTTAAAACCTACAACAGTAATCTTTCCTTCAAATTGTTAAGATACGTTTGCTAGCAGCTCTACTGCTCAAAGGTAGTAAGCTTATCGCCAGTGATCCACATTAAAATGGCAAAGTACAGCATCAGCTGTTTTAGTTTTTCTACCACTTCCATGGCCAAGCTTACTCACTAGGGATGTGTATTGGCAAGAGGCTCATGATATGATGCATCATGAAGCACAGGTCTCGATGCAATAAATCCCAATATACTGCAATACAGTAAATACAATGAATAGATAAAAATGCAAAATACAAAACAGTATCTTTTAATGGCCAAAAAAACCCCTTTAAAATGATGCATAATAATACTAAAGGTTAAAATATCAATACAGTATTGTGAAAAAATGATTGTAAGAGTTGGCAGTGTATAGATTTTTATACTGCCCTATTACTCACAGAGAGAAAAAAAATCTTTATGATTGCCTGCCATTTACTAACTTTTCTCATGGGGCTCATTTTGTGAAGGTGCCAAACTAAACTGTAGATCCTGTAAACCTTTTGATTTGAAACCCATTATTAAATCCTGTAAATATTTGATGTGGAATTGAAAGGAAAGAATATGAGAAGCAGGACATTTAACCACCTCATCCCCTCTCTTGTCCATCTGTTTTATTCGACTGGTTAAAACCAAAATGAGGAATATGAAACACTTTCCGGAGTCCATAGTAGAATTGCAGAGGTTCAGCACAGCTGTATGAAGACAAGTTTTTGGAAAGGACGACTAAATCATCAAAGAGTGTAGAACTTTCATGGGAAAACTTTAGTCTTGTACTGTTTATCTTGGCTGATCGATTCTCCCAGGAAAGCCTACCAAATAATTACAGAGGCGTTACACAAAACGGCCATGTAGTTTACTTAACTATTGAATGCATGTTTCTTTCTGTGTTCTGCACATAGCTGGGCTTTGCTGACCTCAACCTGGCGGAGTTTGCTGGTTCAGGCTCCACCGTTCGCTGCTGTATACTGGAGGGCTACGACACCAAGAACACTCGGCAGGACAACTCCATTCTGAAGGTGCGTGAGAAAAACACCATAAAGATGCGAGCCAAAGCCTGCGATCTGAGACATCATTTATTTTTAACATCCTTGTCTATTTTAACCTTGAATTATATGTGGAAATCTCCATGACCACCATTTTTCTTTACAATCACTGTCTTTGTGGGAAATGTGTGACTCCAACTGCCCACTCACAGCTAAATTAGAATTTGATTGCCTTTATTTAGCCTGACTCACTGTCTGGTAGTATTGTCTAGAAATGAACATTTTACACTCTCAAACAGATTTGGTGGTTTTTTTGGGGGTTTTTTTGCCAATTGCTTGGCTCCATTTTTCCACAAACTGCTGTAAATAAATTGTCATGTTGATGATTTAAAGTGATTTTGTATTCCTTTTATTTGTTTTCTTTAAGGTTATTATCGAGATGACTCTACTCTCTGGCGATCCTTGCTTTAAAACGTGAGTCCTCTTTTTCCTGGACTGCAGGAAGCTTTTTAATAGATCTTTCCAGAAATCATATCTATTAATACATGAAGTGTAGGAATAAACATCTTCCTAGGTCACTGTTTAGTTATGATTGTATAAAGTGATGATGATGATGATGATGATCTTTTCCTGAAAATTCCCTGTGTTTACTTTGGTAGTTCCACCATATGTCTTTTAGTAAGCTGTCTTGGAACAGGTTTTAGTCAGGTTTTCTTCTTAGCACAATAGTGGACCAATAGTGGTCTGTATTTAAAGTTTGGGATTATTTACTTTATAAAAACATTAGATGCAATACTTATTACACTTAAAAAAACAAAAAACAAAAAAAAAAGTCTAATGAGGGCAAGCAGTTATTATACTGAATATTATAGTCAAATTATAAAACTTAATTTTGATCACATTAAATAATGTTTTCAGTAATGTAGACATTAAAGATGAATATCAACAAAAAAAAATCCTCCCAGTCCAAAAACATGTATGTGATTTTGTTAATTTTAAATTGCCCACAGGAGTGAGTGTGTCTGTCCAGGGTGCACCCCTCCTGCATTTTGACCCTTCTGAGAGCCGGCATAGACTCCAGCAGAACCCTGTAAACCTGAATTATTTCCTGAACGTATTGCCTCATTTGGGTCACAGGCGTCTGTTGGAGCCTATCCCAGCGAATACATGCTGAAAGGCAGAGCTAAACTACAAATACTCAAAGGACACTCCAAGTAGCTTTCCACTACATTTAAATATAGTGTGTATATGTAAAATAATTATCCATGTTTACAGTTAGTCTATATAGAACAGTGTATATGTTTTTAACAGATGTGGGGAGTGGTAGCCAAGTGGTTGTAGGTGTTGGTGGTTAAGGTGTTCGGCTAGTACCAGAAGGACCGGGGTTCAAATCCCACCTCCACCAAACAACCACTGTGGGCCTTTGAGCAAAAAGACCAAATGTAAATCGCTTTGGATAAGAGTGCCTGCTAAATGCCAAACTGTAACAGATGAATATAGAATTTTTGCTTTATGTCCAGGCCCCCAAGTACAGCAAAAAACACAAGCCTTGCTGGTCAGGACCCGTCTTTACAGCTGGACTGTAAAGGAGAGGGAACTGCCGACAACTCGACTCCACCCACAGGTATCAGCCCGGGAATTAGCACAACCAGCCGCACAATCAAACCCAGACCAACTATGCTAAGCTCCGGTGAGTCTCCTGGTTTATACACACACACTCGTTTACAGATTGACTGTGATTATGCATTGTGTGTATGTTCTAGGTTTGCAAGAAGGGTTCGATGGGAACGTTTCAAGCCCTGAAGAGGTGTTTCACACAGGCCACTCAAGGAATTCCAGCTATGCTAGCCAACAAAGCAAAGTTTCAGGTTGGGCTCTCGTACACCTTATGAAAAATACTTTTTGTAAACAAGTTGTTTTTACACAGATTGAAGTTTTAATACGCAGATCGAATGTATTGAGTCTAACCTAGTGATTTCTGTTCTTCCTAAAGGCTACAGTACAGAGCACTCTGGCTCGTCCAGCCTGACAGACCTGAGCCAACACCGAAGGAACACGTCTACCAGCAGCAGCAATGCTTCAGCAGGGACCACGACAGCAACCGAGAGCACAGCAGAACTAGACAAGGATTCAGCAAAACCCGAAAAGCCCCCTCGCCCACCAAGGCCATCTTTATTCCCCAGCCGACCCTCAAGGTAGAACACTCCTACAAAGATATATTTTTTTTTCTGTGGAAAAAGGCACATGCTTTTATTTTTTAATTTTCAATTGGTTTTATGTTTATTTAGACCCCAAAGTACGACTAAAATCACAAGTTTTGCCGGTCAGGACCCGTCTTTACAGCTGGACTGTAAGGCAGAAGGAACTGGAAACAGCCTGACTCCACCCACAGGCATCAGTCCAGGACTCTGCACCGCCAACCGCACAATCAAACCTAGAACCTCTCTGCTGGGCTCAGGTGAGCCTCCTATTACACACACTTTCATTAATTTCAATGATTAAATTCACATAAAATGCAAATAATGCGATGCAGATGTGAATGATGCAAAGTGGTAGTCCATTAGTTAAGGTCTGGCGGGATAAACGAAGTTGCTCTAAGTATAATGGACGCAATGCGCATAATTGATTCTTGTTTGGTGTGAACACAAGATTAATCCCTCACTTACACCGCTACACACAAAATCTCACGTTCTGGATAGAATTCTCACACACTGTTTGTTTGCAGGTCTGCACGAAGTGTTGGATGAGAACGTCTCAAGCACAGAGGAGGTGTTTAAAACTGGCCACTCGAGGAATTCCAGCTATGCCAGCCAACAGAGCAAAGGTACAGATGAAACACACACACACACACACACACACAGCATATCAAATGAATTCATATGTTACTCAGTCTAACATGGTGATATCTGACAGGATACAGCACAGAGCCCATGGCCTCTTCCAGCCTGACAGACTTGAGCCAACACCGGAGGAGCCCGTCCACCAGCAGCAGTAACGCTTTAGCAGGAAACTCCATGGCTCCAGAGAGGAGTTCCATACTCTCGAACCGTACCTCCAGGTACAGAAAACATGTGATTTTAGTGGGGTCATTTGTTTATGATAACAAACATAAACATAGGGCGAAAGGCAGGGGTAAAGGTCACCAGTCTATCGCAGGACTACACATAGACGAACAACCACACACCCACACACATTCACTTCTATGGGTAATTTACAATCACCGATCAACCTGTACATTGTTTTTGAACTGTGGGAGGAAACCGGAGTACCCAGAGTTTTTTTTCAGTAATGTTTTTTAACTGTTTATACAGTTTAATTATTACTGCTCGATTGTTGAAATTATTAATAGTAATATAATCATTCACTGTTATGAATATTATTCATTCATTCATTCATTCATTCATTCATTCATTCATTCATTCATCTTATTCCCGAATCCGGGGTTACGGGGGTCTGCTGCGCCTAGCCCAGCACACATAGGGCGAGAGGCAGGGGTACACCCTGGACGGGTCGCCAGTCCATCTCAGGGCAGCACATAGATAAACAACCATTCACACACACATTCACTCCTATGGACAATTTACAATCACCAATCCACCTAATTTGCATGTTTTTGGACTGCGGGAGGAAACCGGAGCACCCGGAGGAAACCCACGCAAGCGCGGGGAGAACATGCAAACTCCGCACAGAAAGATCCCTGGTCCGGTATTCGAACCCGGGACCTTCTTGTTGTGAGGCGACCGTGCTAACCACTACGCCACTACTAATTATTATTATTATTATTATTATTATATTTTATTTATGCTATTTATATGCTCTTTTTCCAGAAGAAAGAAGGACTCTGTAGAGAACCACCCAACCTGGGTGGATGACACTCGAATGGACGCTGATGACATTGTGGAGAAGATTGTCCAGAGTCAGGACTTTGCTGATGTCAGCAACAATGAAGGTGTGTATGAACGCTTGCACATTTACATCTCATTTAGCAGACACTCATATATAATATGCATTGAGTCTCATCTTAATTAGAAATGGATTTTATTAAAAAAAAAAATTTTTTTATTATTGCCACTTGTTGAAAAAGCAGCTGTGAAATGCTGTAATAGAAACACTGCTCTCTAGCGGCGAGATGTCAATTTACAGGTCATGAAAACATTCTATGGATTATAGGAGATGTAGTTTATAGAGCAATAAGATAATCCTGTGCATTTAAAGCTTTCACAGGCCACAGAAAAATACTACCATAAAGTTATTTGGGTGGTGTGTTATTTGGGACACACCCATTGTCTAAGAATGCATAAATGCATATTGATGCTCAGGTTTCTTATCTGAACTGTGTTAATTTTGGGTAAGTGATCAAACGTTTTTTTTTCCTTCTCACTCACAGATAGCAACCTGCAGCTGTTTGTGAGCCGGGATGGCACCACTGCCCTCAGTGGCATTCAGCTTGGCAACAGGTAAGTCAGTCCAGGAGTGGCCTTACTCTACTTACTTAAAAACTATTTCAATTATCATTGAATGGAAAGCATTACAAGTATTTAACACACCTGCTTTGTTTTGTGGCAGGGTGCCAGCAGGCGTGTTTGAACCTGTGGTGATTGAGAGTCATTAGTGGAATGGGTCACACTCCTAAAATAGGAAAAAAACAACAGCCAAAATCACTGGGGATGAATAAAAAACAGTCCAATAAAATGGAAGTCCAGCATCGGACCAATGAAATATTTTGTCACTTGCAGTCGTTGTAATGGGTTTACTGATCAGTTTATGTTCACGCTACAATGAGTACAGCGAACATCCTACATTGTATTATACATAAACAGTGTTGGATGGTTTATTATTATTATTATTATTATTATTACTACCATCATTATTAGCCACATGATCAAACCGATGTGTGACATCCTATTTACGAGTCAACTAACTACTTGAAGTGATACCTGAAGTAGTCCAACACTGTGAAAAACTGTCCTGGGCCTAAGAAACATCATCTTTAATGACAGCCCGTGAGATTTGTTTAGTAGAAATACAATTCCTAGTACAGGCTCTCAGACATTATTTAATGGTTCCGATCTGTGTGTTTTTTGTTTTTTTAAAACCACTGAAACATGTTTGAGACTGATATTAGTCTTGGACATGAATCATACTGTTGTTTTACATAACCACTACGCATTTAACAGTGCTTTAAAACATTTTACACTGATTGTAAGCATTGAAAGGAAGAAGTGATGAGGATACAGAAGATTGGTTTCCACAGGTTTATTCAGTCACATGATGTGGACATTGTCTTCTGATTGGATAAGAAATTTTGCTCTGTTATGTGACTAGCACTGCCAAACTGCCACTGATTGATTTTTGGGGCAAAAATCCTCAGCTGTTCAGTTGCGTAAACAAATAAATAAAGGTCATGTGCCAAATGTTATAAATGCAAAAATATAAATATTAGGAATCACATACTCTGGTACTTATTTGTACTCTGGTTTCCTCCCACAGTCCAAAAACATTAGGTTGATTTGGTGATTCTAATTTGCCCATAGGAATGAATATCTGTGTGAGTGGTTATCTGTGTGTCGCCCTGCGATGGACTGGTGACCTCGCTCTTTGTGCGCTGGGATAAGCTCCAGCAAACCCCAGTGACCCTGAATTAGTGATTTAAGCAGTTAAGAAAATTAAATGAATAAATGAAAGGAATCACTTAATATACAATGGATCATCTATGGCAAAGTTTTTGTTATATTTTTAGAGACTATTTTGCGCCTTACAGTTTTGTACCATTTTAATCATCCCAAAGAATAACTAGTATTCTCATTTGGTGACATTTTTGTAAGGCGACTAACTAATGAGCATACAGAAAAAAACTGTATTTTGAAAAATAATTAGAAGTGTAGATACATGAAAATGATCACACCCTGTACAGCAAAGCATCATATCCTACTATATCCTGTCTTTTAAACATCACAACAGGTTTGATTCTCCCATTTTTGGACAATTATTTTAAGAAAATCATATTAAAGAAAGATTGTTTTAAAGCACTGTGTAAACGCGCCATCAAGTATGTTTAACTATTAAAAATTTCAAACCACATGACACAAAGATGAACAGAGATGCAGAGCTGTATGGCAGGCCATACCGACATATTCAGGTTGGGGGGGGGTTTAACAAGCTTCTAGTCATTCCTTCCTTGTGGGTGTTGGACAGATCTTTCCAGCGGGCCTGGGGAATCACAATACAAGTCGGATGTCCTTTTATTTGTAACACACCCCAGCTGAGCATCCTTTTCTTCTCCCTTTTGCTTGTGTGCTGCAGGATTCAGCCATGCATACGAGTGTTAATCAAGTGTTAGTACTGAACTGCAGTGCGGCTCGGTACACTCAAATGTCCTTGTCATTCTCCTTTAGATTATTCACTGTTGTAGTCAGTTATACTGCAAAAGGTTCAGGGCAAAGCCAGGATCTCAAGTGCAGCGTAACAGAATGCATGCAAGAGGATGAAATCGTATGATTAGTTCATTTGGGAACAGGTGGCATGTCTCCCATTGCAACTGGTGTGCGTCCAGAGACAGAGGAGGTCCCTTTCCTGTCCTCTCCCGCCCCATTCTCGTGTGTGTGTGTGTGTGTGTGTGTGTGTGTGTGTGTGTGTGTGTTTAAACTCTGTGTACTGTTTTGTTTCCAGTCTGAATGAGCTAACCATGATAATGGTCAGAGGAAAAAGTTGGTCTCAGTTGATCTGAGCAGAAACCTTTTGCACATTTTCCTTCCCATATCTTTACAAATGCAAGTGCAATGTGGGTTCGATTCTCACGGAATTTCACGCTTTAACATGTGATTTACAAGTTTGAGTGACCGAATTTGATGGAAATGTTGTAATTCGAAAGATTTTTCCCTTTTCTGTTCATTTAAGGAGACTATTTTAGTGCTCGTAGGAGTGCTCATCTTTACTATAAAATTCAATTGTTCTAATAATTGTTATACAGCTATGATCAATGGTTAGGAATCTGTTTTGTTCTTTATTATTATTTTTATAAAGTCACAAGAGGTTTTTCCTTGAAAAGCCTGTTGATTGATTGGTGGAAAATATGATTTTAATTGATTCTTTCTTTTCTAGTTCCTTTGATTACTATAGAATCAAAAGGGTAAAATGAGAGAAAATTGTTTCATAGTTTTCTTTAAAGTTGGTGGAATTCGAGTCAGACCCAAATATTTGGGAAGAAAACTAGAAGTACGAGTTAGAATGACAAAAAAAAGTGTGATTGGCTTTTTTCCCCTAATAGATACACACATGATGTGGAATAACTAACAGTTATGTTTAACCGGTTGTGTCGTTCAATAACATGTTCCTATTAGTGAATGTGATCCTTCTTTTGTTTAAGAAGCTCCCAATCTTTCTCCTTATAAAACTATTCGATATGTCATTTATATCAAGGAAACCTTCTTTTATCCTAATTCTGACTTTTGTCATAATATACATTTTCCGCTTTTCTCTTCTTTTTCCCCACTACAGTCTCAGTCTGCCTTTTTTTTAAGCTGATCAACTTTTCTTTGAATATTTTTTCAATGTTTTTCCAAACCAGCCGGCTGGTTTATTTTCTGATTGCGTTTCTGATGTTTATTCTTGATTTAATTTCTACTTTTTAAACAAGAGCTTCGTTCTGTGCTGTTGTTCTGTCGTAATAGACTGTGATTGTTGCTTTTTTAAATAGTTATTATTCTTTCTTTAATCACAAACATTAATGTAAACCTGATGTAATTTGCTGTGTGAGTACATTATTGGGATGTATGAGGGGCAAAAGTGGTTTCCTGCACCGTCGTGTTTGTGTAATTAATCTTGAAGTGCTAAAAGTTATAGGTTTGTCCTGATGCAAAGCACCCACACTCGGATTTCCACACTTTTCTCAAGTCGGTAAACGGTTTTGTGGGACAAATGTGCTTTGTTTAGACCTTTATGTGAATCATTATATTTTTGGGTATTACTAAATAAATGAACCAATAAACTACACTGTGATGTTTTAGAGATAACACACACCACAACGGCACTTAAATACTAACCCTCACATAAGATATAATTTAAAAAAATGCTTTTAAATCATACGTAATAACAGTGTCTGTATTTTGTACATGAATCTAAAGCTATGCACTCGGCTCGGTTCAGCCAGAGAGATTTCTACAACAGTGGTTTTATTTCATCACTCTATTCCATATGCTTATCAAATCTTTACTGTATATTGAAAAACTAAAATTAAAGATCTCTATTAAAAAGAAAGTCGATATTTAACTACCATAAATCGCTTTATTTTTCTGATATTACATTATAGACTTATTGATGAATGGCTATATTTTCAGATCACATAAATATTGTTTCCAAAGTGTTTTTATTTTGACCTCATTTTGTGTTATTTGATGTATTATTGTTTTCATGATGGATCTAAACTGAATTTGTACACACAAATATGGATGTTTTGTATTCTGTCGTGTAAAACTGTTTATGGAATTGTATTAATTAACCATTTGGGAGGAAATAAAGGAAATGTTGGGCATCGTATGATGACTATTGCGATCTTTAATTTATTGGTTTGGTGATTGCTTACAATTATTGTAAAATCAAAGCTGTGTCTAAAAACAGGGGGCCGGTCAATAGGGGGCGCTGGGCCACAATTCTATTTGTCACATACATGATTATACAAGGGCGGCATAGCATGGTCGGCTCACAACAAGAAGGGCTGGAGATCTTTCTGTGTGGAGTTTGCATGTTCTCCCCGTGCTTGCATGGGTTTCCTCCCACAGTCCAAAAACGTGTACGTTTGATTGATTTGATTGATTAGTCAAGATTGCCTGTAGGAGTGAGTGTGTTCGTCTGTGTGGCCCTGCGATGGACTGGCCAGGGTGTAACCTGGCCTTTTGCCCTATGTGCAAAGGTTTTGTTTTTTTTGTTTTTATTTTCACCGCGAATTTGCAAGGGTACTACGGTTTCCTCCCACAATCCAAAAACAGTAGGTGTGTGTGTGAGTGTGGCCCTGCAATAGACTGGTGACCTGACCCTATGTGCACTATAAGCGGGTTAGAGGATGGATGGATGACACACAAATAATTTATTATTA
This sequence comes from Pseudolaguvia tuberculata, assembly GCA_026260255.1. Classification (NCBI taxonomy): domain Eukaryota; kingdom Metazoa; phylum Chordata; class Actinopteri; order Siluriformes; family Sisoridae; genus Pseudolaguvia; species Pseudolaguvia tuberculata. The sequence continues at coordinate 6,072 of JAOTRA010061253.1, read as the reverse complement.
ATACATTTTAAGTTAATTAAAAAAATTATGAATTAAAATCCACCCACTGTCCTACCACAGAGAAAAATGTGTGTAAGTGATGCACATTTAAAAATAAGGAGTTGGATAGATTGGATTCGGTGGATGGCTGCAGTGTTTATGTTGAATACATTTTACTTGCTATCAAATATATTCACGATCAGCAAACAGACTGAGAAAACGCTCACTTGTACATTGTCGCCACCTTGTGGCAAAATCTGCATCTTCATTTGTCTACTGTTATAAATCGTACGTTAAAATAAGTACTTGTAAATGTACCCGGATGATTGACCGTCTCCGGAATTTTCTTTATTCGTATTTAAACTTTATTAAATCTTTTAAAACATTATTATAAACAAATTGATCAAAAGTACATGCATCATTAAATTTTAGAAAAAAAAATATAAGAAATTCTAATTTATATATTAATTAGAAATAAATAAATGTTACTTTACCGACCCAAAAAATAATATATTTTAATAATAATTTAATAGTTGTAGTACTTACCAGATAGAGGCGATGTAATCATACATTTCCTAGCAGTCTGTCAGATGTGGACCGGAAGTCGGAAGTGTTAACAACAGGAAATACTTTGGATAGTGAGGGATTCGACATGGTAAGTATAAGTAAAAGCTTATTTTCTGTGTTTGCGCTTATTTATTCGCGCTTATTGAAGTGGCGCAAATATTATTCTTAACATTATTTTGATGTAGAGTTTAAATCATCCTTTCAGCCCTTGTTAATTTCACGAAACTTTGAGCGTCTTAATTAGCATATTGTGTTTGTTATATTTTAAACTTTATGGACGGAATCATTATCTGTACAGTTAATAATGTATTTAATCCGACAGTATAATCAGCAATCACTGCTCGATTTAACATCATAGACAGATTTCAACAATATGGAACTGTAATAAAATGATTCGCTTCTTTCTTTACTTTATTAACGTTTTTAATGATTTATTTTTCATTATTTACATTAAAAACTTTTTTATATTTATACGTTTGTATTTACGACATACACTGAAATTTCTGTGTTACTGTTGTACTTACGGCTTTTGATTGACATGTAGAGCAGCCAATCAGACTTCGTTCTGCTTGAAATTTCAATTAGCAATAACAGTGTAGCAATAACATTCTTTTCTTCACATATAGGAGGTTTAAGCAGTTATCAGAAATATACAAATTATCAGAAATAAACACTTTTTAAAAAATGTAATTAATATAAAAACTATTTAGCTAATGACTCGCAGTTTGTATGTTCTCCCTGCGCTTGCATGGGTTTTCTCTGTGCACTCCGGTTTCCTCCGACAGTCCAAAAAAATGTCCATTAGGTTGATTGGTGATTCTAAATTGCCCATATGAGTGAATGTTAGTGAGTGTAGTTGTTTGTTTAGCCCTGAGATGGACTGGAGACCTGTCCAGGGTGCACCCCTGCCTCTTGCCCAATGTGCGCTGGAATTGGCTCCAGAAAACCACTGTTATCCCGAATTTGGGAGTAAGCAGGTTGGGAGTTGGATGTAAAAACTGTTTAGCTATAAATGTGGGTTTTCTCCTGGTACTCCTGTTTTCCTCCACAATCCAAAATCTTACTGTAGGTTGATTTGGTGATTCTAAATTGCGTATAGGAGTGAGTGTGTGTGGTTGTTTGTCTGTGATTGACTGGCAACCTATCGATGGTATACCCCTGCTTTTTGCCCTATGTGCTCTGGGATAGGCTCCAGCTGACCCATGTGACCCCGAATTGGGGAATAGATGGGTTAAAAGGCTGTGTAAAAATATCAATACAGCTAACTATCATGATTTTTTTTCACTAGTGTATCACTATTCTAACCTATTTATTCATGCATTAATTACACGTAACTCATTTATAGTAAAATCTAATTATATTTTAAGGATGCCTCTGACTTTTTATTTTTATTTTTAACTATTTATTAAAATCTTTTAAACTATTTCAGTCAGCCTATATTTTTTTCACATATATGTGTCATGATATGTGTGATATTGTGAATCCAACACCAGCATAACACACATTCTCATTTCTTTCTTAAAAGGCAACCGGAGAAGATCAAGCTGTGGGTTTGGGCCTAGTTGGCTTCAGTCTCGGTTTGTTCACATATTACACCATATGGGTTATAATCCTGGTAAGTAAACAGCAAATATATTTTTTGTGAGCTTATAGGATGTTTGTCTCTAAGTACTGAATATCTAGTGGCCTTTAACTGCTTTAAAATTGAAATGACCTTTGTCTCCATGTTTATTAATCAGTTATTTAAATGACACAAGAAAATATGATAGATGATTGATCACATGACTGTTATCACACACTGCTGAATGTAAGTCTGAGGTCTGCAATGTATATGCCTGTAGTATATAATGCAGAAGAATTCTCCATCCTTACACACATTTTCTTTTTAGCTTCTGGTGCAAATCCAAGTGCATGAATAACTCGATGTCTTCTGCTTTTTCTTCAGCCATTTGTTGATAGCAATCACGGGATCCACAGTTATTTTCTTCCTCGAGAGTACTCGGTCATACTTCCTGGCATCGCCGCGCTGATTCTCTTACTCTGTGTCGGTAAGTTCAGCGAGCAAAATAGTGCACCACAAATCTCATACTTATACTTTATGCCATTATGTTAAAGCGCTCAAGGTGTTGGACTACCAGAAAGACCAGGGTTTTGAATCCTGAATTAATTTTTCACCCATTGCTAGATTTTTATTATTATTATTTTGTTATGACTATACAAATAGGCATTACTTTTATTCGAATATACTGACTATTAAAAGACCAATGATGACAGATTGACAAAGACCATTTCTTTACATTGAACAAAACAATTATAGTTACATTTCTTCACCTGCTCATCATCATGTAACATGGTGTTCTGTGGGTGGATGAATCTCATTAAATGTAATGTACAATAATAATTTAACAGCACATTCCTTAATACTCACCTAAGATACACTTTTTGCTATATGATTACCTGTTGTTGTTATCATTATATGACTTATACATATATATTTATCCAAGAAGGTCCCGGCTTTGATTCCCAGGCAGGGATCTTTCTGTGTAGAGATCTTTCTGGGCACTCCAGTTTAGGTTGATTGGTTATTCTAAAATTGCCCCTTGGAGTAAATGTGTGCGAGTGGTTGTTCATCTATATGTTGCCCTGCGATGAACTGGCGACCTGTCCAGGGTGTACCCCTGCCTCTCACCCCATGTACGCTGGGATAGGCTCCAGCAGACCCCAATGACCCCGATTTAGGAAATAAGCAGGTAAGAAGATGAATGAATGAATGAATGAATGAATAAATATATATTTATCTGCTTTTCAGGTACCTTTATTGGAATAGTCACGTGGAAGAATCGTAAACCAAAGAAAGTCGACTGATGACACTGCCATCTCTTGTGTGCAACTGCCCAGAAAAAGTAGCAATGAAACCTCTGCCTTCTATAAGCTACTAAAGTTCTAAAGTCTCTGGAGTGTTTAACTGTTTTCTGAAGCTTTTAGACTTTTCATATAGCGAACATGGAAATGAGCAACGAGTGTAAAGGAACATATCAGAGAGCACCGATATGGACATTTTATTCCATTCCATTTAAAATGTTTGTCTGTCCTATCCTACTTTGTACACTGTTGCTATGTTCAGTAACCTCCGAAACCTCCGTAATCTATAATATGAGCTAGTGAATTATAGAACGGCTCAGCTCTTCTCTAAGTGCTGATCAATGAGAGAAAACACACACAATTTACCTGTTTTTTGTACATAATGCAATAAAATAATTATTTCCTAAACATGCATCAGGTCATACTTTTCTTATTATTACAAGTGTCTGTTTAACAGACAGTGATGACAATGTACAGAATGTTCTCTTCATCTATGATTTCTGCAGTGGTGGTCATGTGGTGGTCCTGCTTCACTGAGTGAAGAGTACAGTTTATACTGTTGGATTAGTGACATGAAACATTACACTATTGAGGTAGAAGGAAAATAAATCCCATGAAGGTGTTTCACTTTCATGACTGGTTTATCTGGGTGGAGTGAATGAAAGATAATTCTGCAGCCACATTTTTTACATATGACACATCTATTATGTCTGCGATGTAATATGCAAAAGGCAGGGGTACACCCTGGACAGGTTGCCAGTCCATTGCAGGGCCACACATAGACAAACAACTACATTCACTCCTATCACCAGTCAATCAAATGAACATGCTTTTGGAGTGTGCTAGGAAACCGGACTACCCTGAGGAAACCCACGCAAGCGCAAGGAGAATATGTAAACTCTTCACAGAAAGACCCCAGGCCCGGGAATCGAACCTAGGAGGCGACCGTGCTTAACACTAGGTCACAGCGCCGTGTATAAAACATCAATATAATAAATAAAGTGAGAAGTGCTCAAGAGCGCCGCCTTATGGTCGGACCGAGTCCCGAATCGAATCAGACTTCTATTGCAGGTGTGAAGTATCAACAGAGTCGTTTATAAGAGTCAAGTGTCAATTCCCGACCGCTCTTGCTTGGGTTTTCTCCGGATACTTCGGGTTTTTTCCACAGTCCAAAAACATGTACATTATGCTGATTGGAGACTCTAAATTGCCCATAGGAGTGAGTGTGTTCATGTTCGTCTGTATGTAGCCCTGTGATGGACTGGCGACCTGTCTAGTGCGTAAACCGTATTTGCGCTGGGATAGACTCCAGCAGACCCATGTGACCCAAAATTAGGGAATAAGCGGGTTAGACGATGTAAGAATGAAGGAATGAATGAATAATTTGAACTAACCCCTGCTGAATGGCATAAAGTAAAAGTATTTTCAATAGAAAACAAGGTCTGTAGAATTCATGAGGTTCGATAGTGTGTGTGTGTGTGTGTGTGTGTGCGCGCGTAGGTAGACATTAAATTAAGTCGGTAAAATAATTGATTAACACATTTATGCGGTAAATTTCCTAATCATTGCGTTCTGTGGAGTCGATTCACTGTTCGGATTATAAAGAATCGACTCTTTCTGGAATCGACTGACAGGAGCTGAACGGCTGAGGACAGAAAGAATGCGCTGAAACCGCTGAGTGGACATGAACCAGTGTCTCCATAATGAGTCAAACTGAGGTAATAACATTTATTCCTTCTTCTTCCGCTAAGATATTTCCTGTTTTATAAAGGAGTTATAAATATATGCTGAGCTGTGTGTTCATTGAGAAGAGCGCACCTCTGTCTCTTTTCCATATGGTAGGTAATTAAATTCTGTGTGTGTGTGTGTGTGTGTGTGTGTGTGTGTGTGTGTGTGTGTGTACCGTTTAAACATGTGTTTTTACATGTGTTTGTTATGAAAGGGTTAAAATCGTGTACCATACACTCCAATCCGTCATGTCAATCATCAGATTATATTTAATGGGCTGCTTCTGACCAGATGATTTCCATCACTGCAGACAAATGACCCTCTGTGAGTCTGTCAGAGATCCGCTGAACTTCCTCAAACACTGAACGCATTCACTAAGGATATCATATCCGCCTTTTCCCTAAATCAGGGTCATGGGGGTTTGCTGGAAGCTATCCCAAGGCACATAGACCAAATGGTAGGGGTACACAGTGGATAGGTTGCCAGTCCATTGCAGGGCCACACATAGATGAACAACCACCCGCACTCACACCCATGGGCAATTTAGAATCACCAATCAACCTAATGTTTCTGTTTGCATTTTTATGGAAGTGGTAGCTTAGTGGTTAAGGTGTTGGGACTTACACCAGAAAGACTGGGTTAGGATTACCACTTTAGCCAAGCAACCAATGTGGGCCCTTAACCAAGGCCCTCAATCCATTTACTCTATATTATTGTTGTGAAACTGATGGTTTTGTAGTTACTGACAGGAGGCTGAAGTGATCTGTTGTGGATAGCATAGTTGCCTCACAACAAGAAGGTCCCGGGTTCGAATCCCGGGCCGGGATCTTTCTGTGCAGAGTTTGCATGTTCTCCCCGCGTTTCCTCCGGGTGCTCCGGTTTCCACCCACAGTCCAAAAACATGCAGATTAGGTGGATTGGTGATTGTAAATTGTC
>JAOTRA010061244.1:0-16004 GCA_026260255.1 Pseudolaguvia tuberculata | reverse complement strand
ACACACACACACACACACACACACACACACACACACACACACACACACACACACACACACACACACACACTGTTCATACAACAATACTGCTGTTCATACAACAGAACTACTGTTCATACAACAGTAAAACTGTTCAATATGCAATGCTTCTGTTCATACAACAATACTACTGTTCATACAACAATACTACTGTTCATACAGCAATACAACTGTTCATACAACAATAATACTGTTCATACAACAATACAACTGTTCATACAACAATAATACTGTTAATTCATCAATACTACTGTTCATACAACAGTAATACTGCATATACAACAATACTTCTGTTCATACAACAATACTTCTGTTCATAGAACAATAATACTGAACATACAGCAATACTACTGTTCATACAACAATAATACTGTTCATACAACATAACTACTGTTCATAGAACAATACTACTGTTCATACAACAATAATACTGCACATACAACAATACTACTGTTCATACAGAAATACTACTGTTCATACAACACTAATACTGAATATACAGCAATACTACTTCATACAACAATAATGCTGTTCATACAACAGAACTAGTGTTCATACAACAATACTACTGTTCATACAACAGAGCCAATGTTCACAGAACAATACTACTGTTTATACAACAATGCTACTGTTCATACAACAATAGTACTGTTCATACAACAATACAATTATTTATACAACAATACTACTGCACATACAGCAATACTAGTGTTCATGCAACAATAGTACTGTTCATACAACAATACAATTATTTATACAACAATAATACTGCACATACAACAATACTACTGCACATACAGCAATACCACTGTACATACAATACTAGTGTTCATACAACAATGATACTCTTCATACAACAATAATACTGTTCAATATGCAAAGCTTCTGTTCATACAACAGAACTACTGTTTATACAACAATACTACTGTTCATACAACAGAACCACTGTTCACAGAACAATACTACTGTTCCTACATCAATACTGCTGTTCATACAACAATAATACTGTTCATACAACAATACTATTATTTATACAACAATAATACTGCACATACAACAATACTACGGCACATACAACAATACTATTGTTCATACAACAATAATGCTGTTCATACAACAATACTACTGTTAATACAACAATAATACTGCACATACAGCACTACTACTGTACATACAATACTAGTGTTCATACAACAATGATACTATTCATACAACAATAATACTGTTCATACAAAAGTAATACTGAAAAACAATAATACTGTTCATACTACAATAATACTGCACATACAGAAATACTGCTGCTCCTACAACGAGACTACTGTTCATAAAGCAATAATACTGTTCATATAACAGAAGTACTGTTCAATATGCAAAACCTCTGTTCATACAACAGTAATAGTGCACATACAACAATACTCCTGTTCATACAGCAATACTACTGATACTACTGCTTATGCAACAATACTACTGTTAATGCATAAATTCTACTGTTCATACAACAATACTACTGTTAATATAACAATAATACTGCACATACAACAATACGACTGTTCATAAAACAATAATACTGTTAATACATCAATACTACTGTTCATACAACAATAATACTGTTCATTATGCAATGCTTTTGCTCATACAACAATACTACTGCTCATACAACAGAACTACTGTTCATACAACAATACTACAGTTCATACAACAGAAATACTGTTCATAGAACAATAATACTGTTCATACATCAATACTGCTGTTCATACAACAATAATACTGCACATACAGCAATACTACCGTTAATACAACAATAATAATGCACATACAGCAATACTACTATACATACAATACTTGTGTTCATACAACAATACTACTGTTCATACAACAATAATACTGCACATACAGCAATACTACTGTACATACAATACTTGTGTTCATACAACAATACTACTGTTCATGCTGCAATACTACTGTTCATACAACAATAATACTGCACATACAGCAATACTACCATAATACAACAATAATAATGCACATACAGCAATACCACTATACATACAATACTTGTGTTCATACAACAATAATACTGCACATACAGCAATACTACTGTACATACAATACTTGTGTTCATACAACAATACTACTGTTCATGCTGCAATAATACTGTTCAGTATGCCATATTTTGTTTTTCAATACTTACTAGCACTTTTTACTGTGATGTGTGATCTTTGGGATCATTTAGCCACAAGAGTATTAGTCAGTTCAGGCCCTGATGCTGGGTTAAGAATTCTGGGTCCAGACTGTGTTTCATATTATTGCAATGATGTTCAGTGGGGTTGAGGTCGATGCTCTGTACGGGACACACAATTAATCTACAAAACTATTTTTATTAGACCAAACTTACAGGGTCATGCAGGAACATTTTCAGACCGGAGCCTTTTCAGTTTCAAGAGTTTTATGCTGTAACATACGGAGACCTGTACAGTTGTGTTCTTCCAATTTTTTTTTAAAGGTTTGTACAAAAAGCTGGTGTCATTTTACTGTGTGGTCTTCTTACACAAAGGAAAATCTGCTTTATAAACAGCATTTATTCTGATATTACACAGAAAAACAAATTCTATCCTGGATAGATCTACTGCTATTTTCTCCAGGGGAAAAGAGTTACTGGGGTAGGTCTTTTACTTTAGAGGCAAAATTAAAATATTGTTTAAGCTTTAAGAAAGTAATAAAATCTCAGGGGTTGGATATAACTCGATCAATTTAAAAAAGTCTTTCTATTTTCTTTCATTTGAGGTACTTATGTAAACCCTAAATAAATAAAGAACCATATAACTTTATCACATTAGTGTTTCTACCAAAAAAGAGCAACAGACAAAATAAAAAAGGAGTAGCTTAATTACTTAAATAAATATGCTGCATGGAAATGTCAGCGATTTCTGCAAATCCCATCAGCATTGTGGATTAAACAGATAGAAGTGGACTGGAAACACATCAATGCCTTTTTATAGCACATAAGCTGTTTACTCACCAATCCGCACCCTCTATTAGTCATTTTTAAAATGGCTGCCAGGCAACAGTGCGCTGGAAATGAGATTCTACTCCCCAAGCCTTGCACACACAGAGCTGTGCAATCACCCTATTTTGGTTGCGTGTTTTTGTTTGTAGCAGAACTCAGAGGGTAGCACAGGAGATGGTGGCTGTGTAGTATAGATATTGGCAAAACTGTCAAATTTGGACAGGTTTGAGTCTTTTTTTTAAGAGAGTTTTTCTCATTCTTTGCACAGAACTACCCCTTACCCAGGAATCAAACTTATACTGATTTCTTTCTTATATTGACTTAATATAAAATGCATTCCTAACCAAGCCCAGGCAAGCATATTAGTGCAATAATATATTTGTTATTCCATCATTTAATTAGTTTATCTCCTTAACCCCTCCCTAAATATTGCCAACCTGGGATATCTGTCTTCAAACACTTCTATGAAATTGATGAACACTGATGAAAGTGTTCAGGCTGAAAATCCCAAAAAGAAGTGCACTTCAATTATCTAGATAAAGCACTTATTTTAACAAAAAAAAAAAAACTGAAAAGAGATGAAAAGAAGTGTTACATGTTTGACAGTTCGACACGTGTTGTATAGGAGGACACCATCACTGACAGATGGACTGGTGACCTGTCTAGGGAATATTCTTGCCCTTTTGTCCTATGTGCACTGGAATAGGCTCCAGCAGACCCCTGTGACCCTGAAATAGAGAATAAACAGGTTAGAAGTATTGCCCTTTATACAATTGATTTTAATTGTCATTAAAATCTAATGGGAAACATATGTGTTTCTGGTTATTTAGCAGACTAGACAGTGATAATACAGGACTTTGACATGTATATTATATTATTTATGTGTCCCTAAGTGTTCCATATGACAACAAGAGAAGAATAATATCATTTATTACCTGGTTACATATGACAATGCACTCTCAAATACGGCTTGCAACATATTTGAAACAGTTCACATAGTAAAACCTGCTAAACTATCCAGATGTGTACTCAGTGACTTTCTAGATGGTGAACAAACATTTGTCCCAATTAGACCTTTTATTCTAGAGGTTTTTAATGGCGGTGCGGTGGCGTGGTGGTTAGCACGGTTGCATCACAACAAGAAGGTCCCATGATCGATTCCCGGGTCGGGGATCTTTCTGTGTGGAGTTTGTTGTTCTCCCTGCACTTGAATGGGTTTCCTCTGGGTAGTCTGGTTCCTCCAGCAGTCCAAAAACATATACATTAAGTTTGGGATTCTACATGGAATAAGTGGGTAAGAAAATGAATGAATTAATGGTTACCTGATTATAATGAAACACAGTTATATAATGCAAGTTATGTTTATTGTTTTAATTCTTTCTTAAAAAGTAAATGATAACAATCATGCAAATCTATAAAGAGTCAATTTACGTAATCACTACGTATATTCCGAAAGTGCGCTTTTGGAATATACTGTACAGCAATGACCTACTCTTTTCTAAGTGCAGATGTAGTCATACCATTAGTAGAAAGCCATTCACAAAAAAGGTGCTTTTTTTCAATGTCTTTTTTTAGATCTTTTTTGAGCATGGATGATGGTCACTGTTCTCTAGCAGGAGGTATAAAATCAAACTGATCTAATTTATACCTTTCATAAGAAAAGTTATATAATAATAATAACAATAATAACAATAATAATGACAGGGAAAGTAGTTCAGGTTATAATCCACTCAACAATCATCTTTTCTATCATTCATGGTCTGTCTGTCTCTCTGTCTGTCTAACAGTTCTGGCCTGACACTGCCAGAAGTTACATAGCCTGAAGATTAGCATCATACAAAAAAGGATGACAGTTACATTGATTACCGGTGTTTAAGCAGTATCACCGTTATCCACTCCCCTTGGTTCCCTCAGTTCTCGAACAGCTACATTAGGCATTAATCTTCACCCAGCTTGATCTGCATAATGCTTATAGCCTTATTCATATACGAGAGGTTGACAAATGGAAGGCCGCCCTTATTACCTCCAGAGACCACTATGTGGTCTTACACTCGTCACCATCTCGCATGAGTAAGGTTATAAACACTATGCAAGCTTGGACACTGTGAGCTGTCTTTCAAGCCTACAATAATGACATATTTATGATCTCCTTAATTTATTATTTAATTGCCTACTTAGATGATATATTCATTTGCTCCCAGTCTTTCTCTCAGCATGTCGCTGAAGTTTGCACTGCCTTACAAAGACTTTTAGTCAGGTCAACGCTAACCTATTAGTTCCCAGGGGGTGGCTTTGTAGTCTAATAAAGTAGCTACCATAGCGTAGTGGACATTTCCTCAAATCAGTGTCATTTACAGCGTAATAACAGTGTGACAGCTGTGCCTATCAACTCTCTGCTCTGGGGCAAACGCTACAAGTGACATTGGAACGATACTGCATTTAAGGAATTATAATTATAACTCAAAGCTATGTCCACTTCTGCACTGATTCTGAAGCGTTCCTATCCTTTCTTGCTCTTCATTGTAAAAGTGGATGAATCTGTTTGTGGAGTGGGGCTATACTATCCCAAAGACTGGGTCTCCACCCAAGCTTCATCCTTGTACTTATCCACATTTTTCCAATCATGGATACACTGAGCCGTAGAATCCCAGAGTTAATCTATGGTTTGTCTGTGTGATCTCTGTTTAACTCCGGTGTTCAACCTTAAATAAAGTGTGTTCTCGCAACTTGGATCCTCTTGTCTGCATTCCTTAACACAGGCTATGAGCATATTTCTGCAATTGACTTCTGAACTGAAGTTCAGCCTTACCTCAGGTTACTACCCTAATGGTCAAGTGGAAAAAAATCAGGATCTAGCAAGGTACCTAGTAGTTTAATGTTCTAGGTTATAAATATAAGCACTGTTTGTACATCGCTCTAGACAAGAGCGTCTGCTAAATGTTTAATTGCAACTGTCACCCAAGGTTGTACTTACTCCTATGACAGAAGGACCAAATTAATTGCTTAGGTGGAAAATGCTCAAAAATCATCCATTCCACTATTGGCCTCTCTATTAAAATGTGTGCTGTGATACCAATTTCCTATGTTCCCTTGTTTGGAGAACCATATTCTGTCCCCTTTGTAGAGGATTGGATACAGCATAACACACATGGGAAAGCTTGCATGTAAGACTCCAATGAATCAAACGCAACAGATCTAAGCTGACCGCCACCACACACTAATTACCAATCAGGCTAGCTGGCTTGGTTGTATATGAGAGACCTCATCACTCGTGATTTTCACACAACCTACCCGGCATCTCCACGACCATTCGGTTGTCCATGTAAAATGCTGAAGTTTATAGGGGGGGATACTGTAACAATTCCACACTCTCCTGATATTTCATAAGTAAGTTCTCGACCCTTGCTCTGGAAATGCCCTGCTTTACAAATAAAGTCTTTACAGATAAAATGTCTTATTCACAGTGTGTCTGTCAAACTATCTATTAGTTTTTAGATAGTTTTAGGTTTTTAATTTGTTTTGGTATATTCCATCTAAAATATGAATGCACTGCATGAATGGTGACTTTTCTGCCTTTAATACTAGCTAGCTACATAAACTACTGATAAGAAGGCTAATCAACATGCTAACACAATTATTGAAAGCATAATTGCAAAGAATATATGCAAGTGTAGTTACTTTAAAGTTAGTTGGTCAATTAACTTTAGCTAAGAAAAAAGTCATTTCTTTCACCAACATCAGAAACAAACGCCAGCTTGTCTTTAAGAAGCAGATGTTTTGTCCAGCAGACAGACTAATCTTAATTGCAAAATAATGGCAGATGTTGGGGAAATCCATAAGTAGATATGGGTAAAGAATGTATTATCAAACATTCTAGTGAAATCTTTAGTCTAAAATAATTAGTTCAGAAATGAAAAAAGTGGGGATTTCTTATTGTGTTACCATTGCTCTCAGCCATAAACTAAAAGTCAGTAAACAGAGCAATTAAGTTAGTTACTATATTCTAAAAAATGTCTTATAGACTATTATTTTAAGTCTAGGTCATAGCTAAACCACTCCTCTCCTTAAAATTGTTAAAATCTTACAGTTCAAACAGCAGTGTGAAAAAGTGTTGGCCCCCTTCTTAATTTCCAATCTTTTTGCATGTTTGTCACACTTCAAACAAACAAACATGTTTCAGATCATCAAACAAATTTAAATATTAGTCAAAGATAACGTCAGTAAACACAAAACACAGTTTTTAAATGAAGGTTTTTATTATTAAGGGAAAACAAAATCCAAAACTACATTGCCCTGTGTGAGAAAGTGCTTGCCCCCTGTTAAAACATAACTTAACTGGGGTTTATCACACCTGAGCTACACTGAGGCCTGATTACTGCCACAACTGTTTGCAATCAAGAAATAACTTAAATAGGACCTGCCTGACAAAGTGAAGGAGACCAAAAGATCCTCAAATGCTAGACATTATGCCGAGATCCAAAGAAATTCAGAAACAAATGAAAAAGAAAGTAATTGAGATCTATCAGTCTTGAAAAGTTTATGAAGCCATTTCTAAAGTATTAGGACTCCAGCAAACCACAGTGAGAGCCATTATCCACACATGGAGAAAACATAAAACAGTGGAGAACCTTCCCAGGAGTGGCCGACCAATCAAATTTACCTTAAGACCGCAGCGACAACTCAAAAGACCCCACAATAAGAATTGCAAACCTCACTTGCCTCGGTTAAGATCAATGTTCATGACTCCACCATAAGAAAGAGACTGGGGGCAAAAATAGGTTCCAAGACGAAAACCGCTGCTGAGGAAAAGGCCCGTCTCAGTTTTACCAGAAAACATCTTGATGATCCCCAGACTTTTGGGAAAATACTCTGTGGACTGACTAGACAAAAGTTAAACTTTTTGGAAGGTGTGTGTCTCATTACTTCTGGTGTAAAAGTAACACAGCATTTCAGAAAAAGAACATCATACCAACAGTAAAATATGGTGGTGGTGGTAGTGTAATGGTTTTGCTGCTTCAGGAGCTGGAAGACTTGCTGTGATAAATGGAACCATGAATTCTGCTGTCTACCAAAAAATCCTGAAGAAGAATGCCTGGCCTTCTGTTCGTGATCTCAAGCTGAAGCAAACTTGAGTTCTGCAGCAGGACAATGATCCAAAACACTGCAGTAAGTTCACCTCTAACTCGCTGAAGAAAAACAAAATGAAGACTTTGGAGTAAAATCCTACTGACATGTTGTGGCATGACCTTAAAAGGGAGGTTCATGCCTGAAAACCCTCCAATATGGCTGAATTACAACAGTTCTACAGAGATGAATGGACCAAAATTCTCATTGTAAGTTATCGCAAACGCTTGATTGCAGTAGTTGCTGCCAAGGGTGGCCCAACCAGTTATTAGGTTAATTGCGCAAACACTTTCTCACACAGGGCCATATCGTTTTGGATTTTGTTTTCCCTTAATAATAATAAGCTTCATTTAAAAACTGTGTTTTGTGTTTACTCATGTTATCTGTGACTAATATTTAAATTTCTTTGATGATCTGAAACATTAAAGTGTGACAAACATGCAAAAAAGATTGGAAATCAGGAAGGGGGCCAACACTTTTTTTCACACCACTGTATGTTCAGCCAATATTGTATAAATATTTGTCGCTTTCAACTGGAGCAGCCTTCTTGCAGCTGTGTTCCCATGATATTCTGAGAGAAGCTGAAGATTAAAGTCGGAAATGAAGTAGGCAGTATTTAATCAAGGCTGAAAATACTGAAGGCAGCAGCATGTAACAAATAGCCTTTCCATGTTGTGTGGCAGTAAGTCACCCTGTAATGGGCTGAGACAGAGACTTCTGTGGGCCGACCGGTTTGCTTGGCTGCTCTGCCAAAGCCCGCCTGTCTTGATCAAGGACCAGACTTTCCACATAATCCCCACCAATCAATTACTCTTCATGGAGAAAGTCAATCACCCTGCTACTGGAGGCTATTCTGGTCCAACCAGAATAAGGACGAGGCATTTAAATGTGACTTGCCCTTAATACAGTAAGGATATTTTACAGGTCACAAAAGTGTTATGAGGAAGCAGATTTTGTGTAGAGTAAGAATAATATCCTGAAACTAGATATGTTAAAAAATACCGGTTGTCTGATACAGACCAAAAGGTATAATCAATGGAATATAAAATGAATATCCAGTTTCCATTTTTCTCTTGGTGTATATCCCAGCTGTGTTAAGGTCATTGATAAAGTCCTACTGTGTAATTCTGGACTGATTCCTCACCGTTCTCAAGATCATAGAAATTTTACAAGGTGAGAATTTGCAACGAGTTCCATACTGGTTTTGTGGAAATTGCAGCAAATGATGTCACCTTCTCAGCAAGCTGCATGGCAATAGTCTTATACTATCCCTTACTAGCCTTGTGTAGGTTTACAATCATGTCCCTCAGAGGGACATACCTACTTGGACAGCTGTTTGGTCTTAGTCATTGTTGAGAGTTTAAAATTGATTGCTTCTGTGGATATGGGTAATGAACTAAGATTAGGAGTATTTCCTTTACCGCCCAATCTCAGTTGGTTACCTGTATAAAAGATATCAGAAAGCCAGAAATGCTACTAATTGATAGGGGATCAAATACATATTTTGTTTATAACAATGCATATCAATTTATAATGTTTTTGAAATGTGTTTTTCTGACTTTTTGTTGTTATTCTGTCTCCCATTGTTAGAATATTGATTAGTTCTTTGTCAGTGGGTAAAATAAAATATCCTGACTGTATGTCAATCATTCATTCAACTTATAACCCGCTTATTCTCTAATTCGGAATCATTATTCAAATCATTATTATGAAGACTATTTATAAACATATTGAAATGTTCAATTTTATGAAGGGTAATATTTAATTTGAATGTGTGATTCAAACAAATCTTTTATCCTGAGTAACTAAACATGTGCCATATTATTCTTTAATCTAACGTTCTAATCTAATCTAAAGCCAGTGCTTAATAAAAAGATATCCACCCATCTTTGCTTTTTTCATTATCATGTCTTTTTCTTTCAATCCTCTTTTCTTATGCTCTTATAACGTATGTCATAGAGTGCCGGGAGGATTTATAGACTGCTAAGGATGGATTCACATTTCCTTATATGGTGCTGCCGACGTTTCCTTTACTCATGACAATAAAACTCTTGAATATTGAATTCTAAGGGTTATTTGCACCCCCCCCCTCCCCCATACTTTTCATTATCTTTTTACCAGGGTCCAGAATTTTATTAGGGAGCATTGGATCCTTTCTTTTGCATTTCCTTTGAAAAAAGGTGCCAAATTCATTCTTCCAACACTTTAAGTGCTAATTTAATGATGGCAAAGAGGGAAATTACAGCTTGGTTGTCACAGCAGACTGAACCTGGAATAGTTCCACCTTTATAAAGGAAGTGTGAATGCCTGAAACTAATTCTTGTTACATGTCATTAGGCAGAGTGAAAAAGAGAATCAAGCCAAAGAGAAGGGAATCAAGGGCTAAAAATATAATAACATGATATGCACTACCTCTAAAAAAGACCCCCCCCCCAAAAAACCCACAGTGAGCTTTTATGATTTGATCGAACATTAGGTGTGGGCCTTAGAACAATTAAAGAATAAAGTAAACTAAGAAAATAAAGGCATTTCTTATCCCAAATGTTTAAAAAGTTACAGATTCTTAATTTGGGCTCACTAGCTGGTGCTTAATGTGGCCTATTAGCTGAATAAGCTTGTCAACCTGAAAGAAAGTCTATACTAACTTGATTAAGCACTTTTTACAACAGTAAGTAGTAAAGCATTTCAGAATACACAAGACATTAAACAGCAAAAGACCACATCAGCTATCATTCCCATTAGCTAAAGGCAAATATGTGAAGCTCTCGCAGGCATTCACTCAAGCAAACATCTGAAAGTTTTAAAAAAAGACCTTTTTATGACCTTTTTTAAGTTTGTTTAAATCTGTGTTCATAGAATTAAATCCCGGAGTGGTCCTCTGCTGTTGTAGCCTATTTGCATCAACTTTCGATGTTTTACACACACTCAGGTGTTTTAGAATGACTGTGAAAAATTGTCAATTAATGAATTACGATAACCTTTCTGGAGGCTTACACCGATCTATCCATTATCCTCTTGTCTCTTATCAACCAAACGTTTCTTCTATTTTCACAAAATACTGTATAAATTTTATAGGAGTTTGATGTGGGAATAAAGTTCTTGACTCGGTATGTACCAGAGTTTATGCATTGTGCTGTTACTGCACAACAGGAAAATTATATGTATAAGCTATTGTTAAGGTACATAAAGTTATTAGTGAGTATATGTATTTGTTTTGGTCACATTCTAATCAGAAAAAGTATTTGATACAGCAGTATTTCTAAGTTAAGAGATCTTCTCATTGTGAGGTCATAGGACCGTGCTAACCACGATGCCACCGCGTTGTTACATTAATGGTTGATGTCAATTGTAGATGCCTGCTTAGGCTCTCAAAAACGTTGACAATAAAGAGAATTCCAAATACTGCAGCTATTACAACTCCTTTAGAGTACTAAAGTTCAGATCTTTTGTCTATACAGAACATCAAATACCTAAAAGATAACTACAAACACTTCATCAGCTGGATACCTGAAACCTCGATAATCAGACATCTTCAAAAGACATCTTCTTGAAAAGAAGAGGAGTTGCTAAACTATGGTAAAACATATCCTTGTCCAACTATTCTTAGACCTGAGGCATGTGTAAATGTTTAAATGAGCATTTTGCCCAAACAATTGTATAATTATTCAATTGAAACATTTATGCTATCAATTTTCTATTTTCTATTGCCAATAAAAGTAGTTTCCATTTTATTCAAATGTAAAAAAAAATCCCAAACTTTGAGTTGCATATTGCCAGTGGTCTAGTTTAAAACAAGTTTTTAATATTCAATAGAATAGTCATTCATTCATTCATTCATTCATTCATTCATTCATTCATTCATTCATTCATTCATCTTCTTATCCGCTTATTCCCGAATCCGGGGTCACGGGGGTCTTCTGCGGCCATCCCAGCACACATAGAGCGAGAGGCGGGGGTACACCCTGGACTGGTCACCAGTCCATTCAGGGCAACACATAGACAAACAACCATTCACACACACATTCACTCTTAAGGGCAATTTATAATCACCTATCGACCTAATCTGCATGTTTTTGGACTGTGGGATGAAACCGGAGCAACCGGAGGAAACCCACACAAGTGTGGAGAAAACATGCAAACTCCGCACAGAAAGATCCCGGCCCGGGATTTGAATTCAGGACCTTCTTGTTGTGAGGCGACTATGCTATCCACTACGCCACCGCGCCGCCCCACAATAGAATATTATTGAATGGAATTTTATTGGATAAAATAGAGATTGTATATTGAAAAAATATTGAAAATATTGAAAGTAATTTGAAACATCAGCGATTAAAAGACAAACTTGAGCAGTGAATTTGCAGCTAGCAGTGGCTTTAGCACTGAGCAACTAACTTTTGAAAAGAAAACCTTTGCAAGACAAGGAAAATTGGGAAAAAAAATAACTTGAGAGCCATACAAACAATCCCAAAAAAGTGCAGGCATTGGTAGTATCTAGTACCAGGGATAATCGATACTCATACCAAAAATCCTACATAAGTATTAATTAATAACCATCATGAAACCATATTAAAATATATTAACCTTGTTTGAATAAAAGTCATATGATAATCCCTAGCATACCTAGTACTACCTGATACTGTATTAAATCATTTTGGGATTTCAGTGGAACATGTTTATAATACACTGTCTGGGCAAATGTCTTTATCGCTTAATCCACACTTTTCAACAAATTTTGGTGCATGGTCGTGTAAACATATGGTCTGAAGTTCCATGGTCATCTCAGTGATTTTCTTTGGTTGAGGTCAAGGCTCTGTACAGAACATTTTTCCCTTCCACTGATTACACACTGGAGTTCAGGAGCTGTGTCCAAAGGGGCCTTGACATGCTGGAACAGTGTGAAGGGAAAATGTAATGCAACCACACACAAAGATGTTCTAGACAACTTTGTGCTTCCAGATTTGTGGCCACAGTTAGTGGAAGACATGCTCATCTTGGTGTGCTAAAAATGTCTACAAACGCTCGACACAGATCTCACTTGTTACCAGGCTCTCTTGTCCAGGTTATTTTTAGGTGACCGCCGCCAAGATTGCCAGATACCAGGAGGAACAAATGACAAGGTCAACTAAACATCTTCGCATTGTTACTGAAACCTTAAACTCCCTCTTTCCATCCTTTATCTTTAGAAGACTATCCTAGCCCACATAGGGCGAGATGCGGGGGTACACCCTGGACGGGTCGCCAGTCCAACTCAGGGAAACACATAGACACATAGACAAACAACCATTCACACACACATTCACTCCTATGGACGATTTACAATCACCAATCCACCTAATCTCTTTGGACTGAGGGAGGAAACCGGAGCACCCGGAGGAAACCCACGCAAGCGCGGAGAGAATATGCAAACTCCCGGCCCGGGGATAATAATTGATTTTTTTTGTTAAGTAATGCTTTCTACTCTAAACTTGTAATAAACATTTCTTTTCATTCCGCACTCTTGCTGGGATTTTTGGATTGTTTCAATCAAACTTCAGAACTGTTCCTCTTTCTGAGTGTTCAAGATCAGCATTCATCTTTGTTATAGTATACATTGTCTCACTGGTTTCCCATGGTGCAACACAATGTCCCTAATAGAAGCAGTGTGTCTCCAACTCAGACAGCTATTGTGTCTCCTGATGACACTGGTGTCACCTGATTCTACCCTTTTCCCCTTTTGTTCTCTTTTCTACCAGTTTCTCATCTTTCCATGTGTTTATGGATCCCTGGCTGCATCATTTCAACTCATATATGTTCCTTCTATCTGTCTCCTTTTCTTCTTTTCTCTCTTTAGGGTGGTCACATGGTTGACAGGCAAACAGTGAGGGCTGGGATTTCTCTCAAAGGAACCCAAAGACATGATGGACAGTGCAAGACTAAAACTCTAGATCACAGTCAAGATGAAGAAGGAAGAAAAAGAGCTGGAGAGAATTGGGGAGAGACAGTGATAGAGTGTGAGGCAAAACATTTGATTTTTTTCTTGAGCTGCACTGACATGTTTATCTATGGTTTCAATCGAACAGTCAAGTTTTTTTCTTTCTAGTCAGCACCATCAAATAAAACTTAGGCAAACTTGAACACAAGAACCATTGTGTGCAAATATAAGGCATGCAAATTGAAAATGGAAAATGAGAGATACACAGAAGAGTGTGTGGTTGGTGTTGATGATGTGTTTAGTGGACTTACATTGAAAGCAATGAAGCAGATGTTTCCTCTCTATTCCTAGTTGAAAACAGGCCGGCTCAGATTTAATAACTCAAAACCAAATGTACATTTCTTTCAGTGAAGAGTTGATCTTAACTTTATTTTTTTGCATGAAACAATTTAGATGAAACTATGTTTATGAGTACCTCAGTAATCTCAGCTGATTTTTAGTGCTTTCATACATGCAAGCATTTTAGATAATTGCTGTAGAGACTATATAATTAATAGTTGCCTACCTGATGTTAGGTTATTTACTGTGATTACTACGTTTTAATCTTGAATTTCTTCTATGGTAAGGGAGGACTGCAGTTTTGTGTACAGTTTCCTCAAACTTAATGGGATCAAAGTTATTAGGATAGTTGTGTTGCTTTTAAATTGGCCAGTGTTAATTATTTGCTGACATCAGGAGGATTTTATCATTCTTGTCATTTAAGGCCACACAAACTAGAACACTGATTTTGCTTCTGGCCAGTCTACCTGTGTGTACAGTTTATCCTCTGCAGAGGATTCAGAATGCAGTTGCACAAGATGTTTTCACTAATTTCCATTAGCTACACAAATCAGATTTAAAACAAGGATACCTTTTTATTTTAAAGTATTTATCACTTTTTGTATTGCCCTTGCTACCTCAGATAGACAAGCACCTTGAAACGTTGAGCACATTGCTCGAAATCATCCTCTAATATATCATCTTCTTATTTCAGCCACAATGAAATCGTTTGAGACAATTTCTAAATATTCATCTAATCTACAGTAAAAGCGGATGTATGACACTGCTAGATTGACATGGCAGTGTCAGAAATTTGCATTTAATGTGACGACTGTCCAAAAACCATAGAAGCTCATAAACTACAATAGTGACAAGTCAACTAAAGTTTTTGAGTTTCAAAGTAATCAGAGCTTCCCATAATCAGTACCAGAAATAGTCCAATCAAACGGTTTTAATTTTTTTTTACTAATGCTTCAGCTCTGATTTATGTTAATCCTGAACCAAGACACAATCATGTGTTTAATCAAATCTGACATTCATTATCTTGACTTTGCTCAGGTCGTCCAAGGCTCAAATTATACAATTTTCCTAAACTGGGATGAGATCGGATGTTTAGCAAATGGCATTTGAAAGGATGAGAATGTTGCCAAGTTGTTAATACTTTGGTCCTAGAAACTTTGCTATATTAAACTGACTTTTATGCTAATATGTGGGAATTGAAATCCAGTGTCTCTGCCAAAGCATGATTGTTTGGAAAATTGGCATGGCATTAGCTGGTACACTGAGACATGTAACCTTCTAAACATCAAACCATCTGAAATTATATTTACTAATTAATAAACATTGTTCTTGTAACAAGTGAGGTCAGAGGTGTATAATTTGTCAGTTGTGAAGCTTGTCAGGCGGTTACTACTCTTAACCTAAAAAGTTTGGTATATAAAACCAAACTTTAAACTGAGTAGTTTTTACTTACTAGTTAGAATAAAGAATACAAATTAATTAAATGGATGAAATATGTTAGAAAATGTTTTTATCTATCTATCTATCTATCTATCTATCTATCTATCTATCTATCTATCTATCTATCTATCTATCTATCTATCT
>JAOTRA010061188.1:0-16016 GCA_026260255.1 Pseudolaguvia tuberculata | reverse complement strand
ATGTATAGTTTAGTATTAAACTTTTCTTGTTCCATATTCAGTTTTTAAGCAAAACTTCTTTGGGTCCATAAGGTTCACTGAAGAAGGAGTACATTGAGAGTGTGGTAGAGGTAAAGAGAGTTTCTGATGAAAGTGAGGCTGGAAGGGTGTGATAAATATCATCAGTGCATATGCTCCACAAGTAGGTTGTGAGATGGAGGAAAAGTTGGATTGAAGTTAGATGAAGTGGTGGAGAATGTAGCGAGACATGAAAGATTGGTGATAGGAGCAGACTTCCACGGGTCATGTTGGTGAAGGGAACAGACGTGATGAGGATGTGATTGGTAGGTATGGCTTCAAAGAGAGGAATATCTAAGGGCAGATGGTGGTAGATTTTGAGAAAAGGATGGAGATGGCAGTGGTATTGTATTGTTAGAATAAGGAAGAGCATAGGGTGACGTTTAAGAGTCGAAGAAGTTGCAGACAGGTGGACTATATTTTGTGCAGGACATGTAACCTGAAAGATATTGGGGACTGTAAGGTGGTGGCAGGGGATAGTGTGGCTAAACAGCATCGGATGGTTGTAGGATGGCTTTGGAGGTGAGGAAGAGAGAGAAGACAGAAAAGAGGATAAAATGGTGGAAGCTGAAGGAACAAGACTGTAGTGTTAGATTCAGGGAAGAGGTCAGTCGGGGCCTTGGTGGTGGTGAAGAATTGTTGAATGATTGGGCAATGACTACTGAAGTGATAAAGGAGACAGCTTGAATGTACTAGGTGTGACATATGAAATGGGAAAAGAAGACAAAGAGACATGGTGGTGGAATGAGGAAGTGAAGGAAAGCATAAGGAGAAAAAAGTTGCCATAACAGAATTTGTATCGGCAGAGACATGAGAAAAGTAGGCAGGAACACAAGGAGATGAGGCAACAGGTGAAGAGGGAGGTGTCAAAAGCTAAAGAAAAGGCATATGAGGAGCTGTATGGGAAGTTGGAGAAGTTGAAGGAGAAAAGGATTTGTGCCGGTTGTCCAGGCAGAGAGACCTAGATGAAAATGATGTACTGCAAGTTAGAGCAATAAAGGATACAGATGGAAATGTTTTGCCTAGTGAGGAGAGTGTGTTGAGAAGGTGGAGAGTGTATTTTGAGCAGCTGATGAATGAGAGCGAGAGAGAGAGAAGGTTGGATGATGTGGAGATGGTGGAGCAGGAAGTGGGTAGGATTAGTAAGGCAGAAGTGAGAGCAGCTATTAAAAGGATGAAGAGTGGAAAGGCGATTGGACCAGATGACATTTCAGTAGAAGCGTGGAGAAGTTTAGGAGAGATGGCAGTGGAGTTTTTGACTAAATTGTTTAGCAGGATTTTGGAAGGTCAGAGGGTGCCTGAGGAATGGAGAAGAGTGTTCTAGTACCAGTTTTTAAGGGAGATGTACAGATGTGCAGTGAGTACAAAAAAAAGTAGTGGAAGCTAGACTGAGGGAAGAGGTGCCCATCTGTGAGCAACAGTATGGTTTCATGCCAAGGTGGAGTACTACAGATGCAATCTTTGGGAAAGCATACGACAGAGTTCTAAGAGAGGAGTTGTGGTATTGTACGAGGAAGTCAGGTGTAGCAGAGAAGTATGTGAGGGTGGTGCAGGACATGTATGAGGGCAGTGTGACAGCAGTGAGGTGTGCGGTAGGAATGTCGGACTAGTTCAAAGTGAAGGTGGGATTGCATCAAGGATCGGCTCTGAGCCCTTTTTTGTTTGCAGTGGTGATGGAAAGGTTGACAGATGAGGTCAGACAAGAGTCTCCATGGACGATGATTTTTGCAAATGATATTGTGATTTGTGGTGAGAGTAGGAAGCAGGTTGAGAAGAATCTGGCATTGAATGTACAATGTAAAAAAAACCATTATGAATATATAGAACACAGAGAGGTGATTATGTGCAGCAAGGGATGAAATGTGCTAAAAATGCTCAATAATGGGAAGTGCAATAACAGTTTTGTACAGTGTGTGCAACATGTTTATTGTAATGCAATCTTGTGTATTGTGAACAAAAACCACACACACGCTAGCTTTCACGCTCATCTCGGATTTACTAATCGTTGAATGAACAGTTTATGTTCACATTTTTTGTGTTTTTGTACTTTGCCGTTTGCAAAGTGAGGTTGCAAACATTAGATTATAATGTATTATACCACTCGTCTACTTGGTAAATAAGGTTCCTGAATGATGCAGTTGACCAGCTAAAAAAAATTAAAAGTGTATTTACAGAAGAATTCATAGTCAATCCATGATTAATAAATTCTTAATAATAGCACAGTTGAGTCTCAAAACTGGCTGCACGACACATGACACGTTGATGGTTCTATTTAAACTGCATTTAATTATTCAACTGCCCAACAGGAGATGGTTATTCGCGAATTATTGGCTACAAACTGATAAGATCGTGGATACAACATACAAGTGTATTTATATAATGTAACATATTAGTTAACTGAAATGATTTGTGTGCAAGGTTTAAACACATGCTAACTCATGCTTTCAGTCCATCTCCTTTCTTATTGGGTTCACACATTAATAGTAATGCAATAGATACATAGTTAATCAGCTACCCCTCATGCGTTTGAAAATGAAATGCAGACTGGTAGGCTAAGTTATGCAAATAAATGAGAAATTAAGTACCTTCAGTGGCGGCGTAGTGGACAGCACGGTCAAGTGGGAAGCAAGCAATGGGAAGTGGTAGCCCAGTGGTTAAGTGTTGGACTAATACCAGAAAGACTTTGGTTCAATTCCTCCACCTCCACCAAGCAACCACTGTCAGACTTAAACCCACAATTGCTCAGTTGTAAAAAAGGGACCAAATGTAAGTTGCTCTGTGTAAGAGCGTCTGCCAAATGCCTAACTGTAACTGTAATGGTCGCCTCACAACAAGAATGTCCTGGGTTCGATTCCTGAGCCAGGGATCTTTCTGTGCGGAGTTTGCATGTTCTTCCCGCACTTGCACAGGTTTGCTCCAGGTACTCCGGTTTCCTCCCACAGTCCAAAACATGCAGATTAGGTCAATTGGTGATTCTAAATTGCCATAGGAGTGAATGTGTGTGTGGATGGTTGTTTGTCTATGTTTGGCCCTGAGATCGGCTGGCGGCCCTTCCAGGGTGTAACGCTGCCTCTTGCCCTTTGTGCGCTGGGATAGGTGCCAGCAGACCCCTGTGACCCTGAATTAGGGAAGAAGCAGGCAAGTAGATGAATGAATGAATGAATTAATTCAGAACAGTGTTGTAGTAAATACAAACCCCCCTAACACCCTCTCACCATGACCCCACTAGCATATATCATTATTCTATAGTAAAGTGTCACCTGCAAACTCTCTAGTCCACGGATGTAAGTTTATTAACCCCTGTACATAGGAAAGACAGGTTTTGAGGTGTGCCAGGATCACCGCTTAAAACAAGCTCAAAAAATGTCTTACATTTAACCATGAGGAATTCTAGGTTATGTGAGCAGTGCTTTCCAGTAATAGCAAAGTTTTTGCACCCAGCTTTGTTTATGTAAATGATCCTGGCACACCTCAAAACACGTTTTTCCACCACCACTCGTCTCTGGTTTTACTGGAATCCATATGCCTCCATCTTGTATTGTCTCATTGCATCAGGAAAATGAAGGTTATTACAGGAGATTCCTCAATAAGTTGACAAAAAATGTTTTAACTGTAGTGTTTGTGCATCTTTTTTGCTTTTTATTTTTCATTTTATTATCTTTTTTTTTTTTTTTTTACTTTTCAGTGCGCTGTTGTTATGAGCCATTATAGTTTATCCATTTGTACTTCCTTGTGCCATAACAGTACAGTTACAGTTACAGTTTGGCAGATGCTCTTATCCAGAGCAACTTACATTTGGTCTTTTTTTTTTTAAAAACACCAGTCTTTCTGGTATAAGTACAACACCACAACCACTAGGCTACCACTTCCCACAATAAAGACTTCTATTCTATTCTATTCTATTCTATTCTATTCTATTCTATTCTATTCTATTCTATTCTATTCTATATAGCAGGCCTGCACTGGATATGCTGTAAATGAGTCAGTGTGTAATTTCATTTATCTTCTAACCCACTTATTCCCTAACTTGGGGTCACAAGGGTCTGCTGGAACCTATTCCAGGACACATAGGGCAAATGTGTACATCCTGGACAGGTCGCCAGTCCCCCACAGGGCTACATACGTAGACAAACGACCACACACATACTTACATGAATAGGCAATTTAAAATCACCAATCAGGAGAACCTGTAGACAACCCACGCAAGCATGGGAAGAACATCTGAACTCTGGGATCTTCTTGCTGTGAGGCGACTGTACTAATCACTATGTCAGCATGCCGTCAGTATGTGACAATTTAAATGAAAATAGTTTTTGTTTTAATCATGTATTGTTTCTGTCTTTGGTGGAGAATTTACCTGTGTAGTTATATAGAGTTATATCTGTGTAGCAGATATAGAACTTGATAAGCAACTAATCAGGTTTAGTCTCTTTAATCAAACACAAACCTATGTAAAATAGCATTTTCTCTATTTCTCTATCAATGGAATTTGTCTACCATTTAAGCATGTATGTTTGTCACTGTATTTACATTAATATTCATTACATCATTCATTCATTCATCTTCTTGCCTGTCCATCTCAGGGCCATAAATATTTAAATTCAGTTATTTATTTGGCAGAAACTGTCAGTTTTCTGATTTTGACAATAATCAATTATCTTTTTATTGTGTAAAGCTAGGGCGGTGCCGTGGCGTAGTGGATAGCACAGTCACCTCACAACAAGAAGGCCCTGGGTTCAATTACCCAGAATTCCTTTCTGTGAGGAGTTTGCATGTTCTCCCCATGCTTGTACTCCGCTTTCCTCCCACAGTCCAAAAACATGCAGATTGTGAATGTGCGTGTCTGTGTGTGTAGCTCTGCGATGGACTCACGGCCCGTCCTGGGTGTACCGTGCCTTTCGCCCTATGTGAGCTGGGATAGGCACCAGCAGACCCACGTGACGCCGAATTAGGGAATAAGCAGATAAGAAGACGAATGAATGAATTGTGTAAAGCTGCTTTGAGACAATAACCATTGTAAAAAGCGCTATACATCTATTTTTGTATAGCTGAGCAATTGGCTTGCTCAAGGTGGAGCTAGGAATCTCTGGGATCATGTCCAACAACTTAATCACTAAGCTCCGGATCACTGTTTACATCTGTAAATGCAGCAGGAAGTAATATATAAATATAATGATATAAACCAATCTACTGAATATTAAATCCAGATGAAATGCTGACCTTCTGAGTTAGGTTTGATCAAAATGATAAATTGGCAAATTTGAATTATTATGGAAGATGTTTTTTACATTTGTGTGCAGGTAAACAGAAAGCTAACCTACATTATTTTTACACACACACACACACACACAATTTTTCCAGGACAAAAGACAGACACATCCTATTTTTGGTATCACAGAGCACTCCTAAAATATTTGGCCTCACAAATATTTATATTTTGCCTCCCTCCCTTTACCCACATGCCACGCCCACTCTTATTCTCAGTTTTTTTGTTGCTCTCAACCTGTCAATCCCTCTTCACAGTATTTTTCCACTGGTACTTTTTCCAATTACTAAAATAAAAGACTACATGCAGGTTTATCCGTTATCACTGCATGTGTATGTTTTTACCACAAGGTCTCATTATTTTGACATACAGAAATAGTATGTGTAGCACATAGAAGTCTCTTCATACACTACTCCTTGAGAGCGACACAAAAAAAATCTAATAATTATACTGCAGAGTTATACGTTAATTTAATTCTTAATGTAATTACAAGCTCTCAAATTTGGGTGTATTGTAGGTAACACTTTTAAGAAGCATTTGTGTCCATGAATGCTCAATGAAGTCAATTTTTCCAAGTGTTCTTTAAATGATTCTGTTCTGCAACCTTTAAGTTAACATTAAACATTTCTTGGTCAAACTGAAAACGTATGTGAGCAACAATTTTTTTTCTCCTTCAGCTGCTCCCATTAGCGGTTGCCACATTTAAATTTTTTACATTTACGTTTTTATGCTTGATTTACTTCCTAACGCAACCCTCCTATTTATTCGGGTTTCAGACCGGCACTAATGATGCACTGGCTTGTGCAACCCTAATGGCTAGGTTTTTATGGGTAATTTAGACTCACCGATCTGCCTAATGTACTTGTTTTTGGACTTAGGGAGGAAACCGAAGTACCTGGAGGAAACCCATGCAAGCACGGTTGCCTCACAAAAAGAAGTTCCCTGGTCTGTGCAGACACATAAAAAAAATGTATTAAACAAACATGCAATAAACCCTTCTTAAAGTAGATAAAATGCAGGTGAATCTGTGAATGATTGTCTTGGAATTTAGGTTATGTTTATTTTCAGAAAAAAAAACTGTTCTTTTTGCAGAGGAGCTGTTAAAAAGCATTAAACCCCAAATTGTCTAGAAGCTTTTGTTAATTGTATCCATGCAGTGAGCTTTATGTGTATTCTACTCAAGTCAACAGCACCTAATCGAATAACTTGGTCGGTTTATGTAGTCATGTATTCTTAGTCTGTCTGTGTATTTCCATAGTTCAACTGATCTCTCTCTCTCTCTCACTCTCTCTTTCCCTCTCTCTCTCTCTTTCCCTCTCTCTCTCGCTCGCTCTCTCTCTTTCTCTATCGCTCTCTTTCTCTGTCCCGCTCTCTCTCGATCTCTTTCTGTCTCTGAGCATTTTCAAGGGTGGGGTCTGCTGCTTCTGACAGTGGAAAAGTACTGGAAGTTAAAAAGGGCTGCTCTTTGTTCATTGTTGCTGCACCATAAGAAGATGAAGAGGCTTTATTTCAATGTCCAGCACTGATCAAAGTGGATTAATCAAGAATTGGAATTTTCTGGCAACATTTTTCAATACAGATTTTCACATCATGCAGTTTTTGCTAAATTTGCCTTAGTTACCTATCTTTACCTTCACCTTAGTTTTTCTTTAGTTAACTTTAGTTATGTCCTAATATTAATTAAACCATTTACCTACAAAGTGAACCAATTTTATGGATAAGTAACTTTTATTCAGAACAGAATTCCTGGATTATAAATTCCTAAACATTATTATTGTGGTCAAATGTAAATCCTCTTCTTTTGGCTGCTCCCGTTATGGGTCCCCACAGCGGATCTCTCTTCTCCACACTACCCTGTCCTCTACATCTGCCTCTTTTCCCCCAGCTACCTAGATATCTTTCTTCAACACATCCATAAACCTCCTCTTTGGTCTTCCTCTTTTCCTCCTACCCGGCACCTCCATCCTCAGCATTCTTCATTGTGGACAATTGTAAATAATTACCTCAAATAAGTACAGTATTCACAATTGCTAAAGCCAATGGTGAAAAATTTCAGAATAAATCTAAACATTAGAATCTAAACTGTCCTGAATCCTCTTGTTGATACAATTGACTGGTTAATTAACTGTGATGTTTTACACTGTGTAGTTACATTGTTTATAATACTGTATAGAATACAGAGACATTTAAAATTGATGTGGTTTAGAACAAATTTAAAACAATAGATGTTTGTATATTTTATTAGATAGCAGCTGCTTGGGACCCCTGTGGCCACTTGAGAAAATGACTGTTGTTTTTTTGTTGTTGTTGTTGCTTTAGAAAATGTCAATGGACATGGGAAAAAAACAGTTCTGTTAAGTTTGATGCAGGCTGCATAAAAGAGTAGAAATCTTTATATTGATTTCTTTATATTGGTGGCACAGAGTGGTTTACATTTCACATTGTACATATTTATAAATATAAGATGATATATATTATATTTATACATTTAAATACTTTTATGAATATAAAATAAGATGGCATGGAACACTCTAATATCTGGTAGACTGGGAGGGTTACGGCCCACAGGAAAGGTGCTGGGTGAAAGCAAATGACATCCTGAATCTGTCCCTCATCCGAGATTTTCATACAAATCATCCTTGAGGCTGCCCAAGAAGAAGGACAGGGGACGTTCATAGATGGCTGGAATCCTGTAACTGACACACCACCCAATGGCACCTTCGCCCGAATTCTGATGAACTGTTTCCTGTTCCGGGTGAAAGGGCAAAGGTGCGGTATTAAAATTAGCGGTTTGCTAATCCTCCTGCCAAAGTATTGTTTGTCGTGTATGTCGTCCTGAGCGTTAATTTATAGTCAATTTTTAAACTTCTGATAACCGACCTTCTGCCTGTTTTTCTGATCATGTTTATCGTCTAATGTCATAAAAGACTGTTACTGCAACATAGACCTGGCTTCTAACAAATCATTACAACATGTAAGGTTGACTTTTGTTAACATAGTTGTAAGGATATGAACGGAGCCCCGCCCCTCATATGACGACAGGCTGACGAAGCCCGCCCCCACACTGCGCTAGCTGTCATTCATGCACGGACATGTTTGGCGTCGTCGTCCTGGCAACTATGTTGTCAGGGCGATGACGTATTATTTAAGGGCACGTGACAGCAAGCGCAGGTGTGGGTAATTGTTTATGTGCTGCGTTTCTCGTATGTCAATGTGTTTTGCGATTTCGGACTACTTGGACTTTGTACAGCCTTTTGGACTCGATGTTGGATATTTTGTATGTTTATATTCTCTTGTCTTCGTCTGCGTCTGGTTCCCGTGTTTTTCTTTATATCCGTTACGTGTTCACTGTAAATATTCTGCACTCTCACTTTAATAAACTCACCTTCACTGCATTATGGATCCTGCCCCTTTGTCTGTGCCGACGGCGCCGTTACAATAGTCAAAGAAACAGAAAACAAATCATTTTAAATTTTACTTTGGTTCTGTGTTGTAATTGCTTTTCCCCTCTGCATTTTTCTTTAGCAAGATCAACAGATTTTTTTTGCATTTGATAATAATAATCAAGAAAGAGTAAAATGATCTTTTAAATATGCTGTTTCTCTTAGATGTCAATTTCTCAAGACTATGGTCTGATTAAGTGATCATGAGAAATATTTTGAAAATTATAGCTATACACTTGAGTTAACATCAATTGTACAAGATATTTTGCTGTTGAAAAGGTGCTGACAATAGACAATCATAACATAGACAACTTATCGTACAAGCCTAAAGGGAAGCTACAGCCAAGTGGAGAAAGGAACTAGCCAAACATAGTGATCTTCCACACAAGTGCCATGATATTCTTACTAAATTCATATAAAAAATATTCATTCATTCATTCATTCATTCATCTTCTTGCCTGCTTATTCCCTAATTCACGGGGGTCATGTGGATCTAATTTCCAAGTCTATCCCAGCGCACACTGGGTGAGAGGCGGGGTACACCCTGAACAGGTCACAGTCCATCTCAAGGCAACACATAGACAAACAACCACTTACACACATTCACTCTTATGTGTAATTTATAATCCCCAACTGACCTAATCTGCATGTTTTTGTTGGAGGAAACAGGAGTACCCGGGGGAAACCCACACAACCGCGGGTAGAACATGCAAACTCTGCACAGAAAGATATCCAGCCTGGGAATCAAACCTGGGACCTTCCTGTTGTGAGGAAGTGCTAACCACTAAATTATTGCTTCTGGATGTCTGCAAACTTTTCTTTACACTGTGCTGAAGTATAGCATATATGATTTATACCAGGTTTCAAATACATTTACAACATTTACCAGATGTAATAGAACAGTATGGCATACATTAGTTAACCCAGGAATTGAACTTGGACCTTCTTGTTGTGGTCCAAGTTCAATTCCTGGGTTATAGGTGTTTCTGTGCAGAGTTTTCATATTCTCCCTGTGCTTGCAATGGTTTTTTTTCTCAGTCCAAAAACATGTACATTAGGTTAAATGGGGATTCTAAATCGCCCATAGAAGTGAGTGTGTGTTACGCGATATACGAATAAGCAGCAGGAGTCAGACTTAACAGAAACACCCTTTATTTCTGGGTAAGTACAAAGCTTTTAAACCAACCAAAACAAAAGCGCGCAGCAACGCTGCTCTAATAAACGGAACTAAACTTCTTGGACATATATCCAGCAACCATATATAATAATCCGCGCTCCCGTAAGGTTGACGCTCAACTAACGCACCATCACCCGGCTGATTTATCGCATCCCCAATCAGCAGGTGATGGTGGTTAGTGATCAGATAGGGGTTGGGCGTGACAGTGTGAGTGTGTGTGGTTGTTTATCTATGTGTGACCCTGCAATGGAATGGTGACCTATCCAGGGTACAGCAGACTCGAATTAGGGAATTAGCGAGCTAGAATATGAATTAATAAATAAATGGTTGACTGATAGATAGAATGATATCATAGCACGATAATGACTGATAGATAATATATAATTTAATATTTAATAATATTTAATCTCCCTGTGGTGGACTGGCGACCCGCCCAGGGTGTACCCCTGCCTCTCGCCCTATGTGTGCTGGGATAGGCGCAGCAGACTCCCGTGACCCCAAACTCGAGAATAAGTGGGTAAGAAGATGAATACAGAAGTAGGCAGATGAAGGCAATGAAAGATGGACAAACACGAAAGCAAATGGACAGGCAAGCAAATGGTGACAAACAAAAAACAAAGCCAGAAGTGGGTAAAGACTGGACAAGGAAAAAGACAAACAAGAACAAGGCCAAAGATTGCAAAAGGGAGAAAAAAGCAAAGCAGTATAGAACAGCAAATTTAAAAGGCACTAAACTGAAGCACAGTCAGAAACCAGAACAGAAAATTACTAAAAACAGACAGAGGCAGCAATCCAAACAGGAATAGCAGATGGAAAAGAGACTGATGGAGACAACGACATCCAGCAACCAGCAAGAATGGAAAAGAAGAAAAATAATAAAAAAAAACATTGACAGACCAGAGAGAACAGGGCATAGGAAACAGAAGCCAACAAAACGAGCAAGACAGTGAAAGGAAAAGGATCTAACCAGACCAGAGACAGAAGAAGAGGTGAAAATAAGGGAAACTGAAAGAGCAACAGGTGAACAGAGAACAGATGTAAGCAATAACACTGACTGAAATCAAATAAGAGACACCGGAGAGAACAAAAACTGTTAAGGAAAAGAGAGGACTTTACCAAATACTGACAGAGTAAATGAAACACAATAGACCTGAGACTAACAGAAAAGAAGACTGAAACAGACCTGGAACGGGAGTATGGACCGGGTATAAACTGAGACAGGCAGGAAGATAAGGGCCAGAAGCAGGGAACTTTAGTGACCATTGCATAGATGAGAAGACTTTACTAGAAACAGACACATGATAAGTAAAAACACACTTGAATGGAAAACAAACATGAAAGTAGATGGGGATAGAGATGTCATTCAGCGCAGGGGGAGCAGGGTCGGGAAAAAAGAGCGCACCCAAATGCAGGATAGGCGAGTTTAAATTGTCCATTTATTACGAAAGAAAAGGCAAAACAAAAGTAATAAACCTGAGATATAAACTAAAGAAAATACCGTAAACGAAAAAAAAAAAGGCAGGAACGAGACGAGCATGAACATGAACTTGAAATAACATACGGGGAAAAAGGGCGAAAGATGAAAGGTGACGACCCCCAAAAGAATTCTGCCGGTTTATAACCACAAACGAATCAGCGCTAGATGAGACTCAACTGCACACCGGCAGCGCGTTAGAGACGTTCACACCAGAGGAGGACGTGACAGTACTCTCCCCTCTATGAACGCCTCCAGGCGTTCCCCTAGGGACCCTACCAGGAGAAAAGAGGAGCAAGGCATGACCTGACCAAAAGGGGAAAACCTGACCTGACGTGAAAAAACCTGACCTGAAAAACCTGACGTGACATGGCCTGACGTGAAAAGGGAAAAAAACCTTGACCTGAATGAGTAAGGGGGAAAAACCTGACATGACCTTAAGAGAAAACCATGATCTGACGTGAAAAGGAGGAAAAACCTGACCTGACGTGACATGGAGGGAAAAAACCTGACCTGACGTGACATGGAGGGGAAACCTGGCCTGACATGACATGGAGGGAAAAAACCTGGCCTGACGTGACGTGGAGGGGAAACCTGGCCTGACGTGACATGGAAGGGAATCCTGGCCTGACGTGACATGGAAGGGAAACCTGGCCTGACGTGACATGGAGGGGAAACCTGGCCTTACATGACATGGAGGGAAAACCTGGCCTGACGTGACATGGAGGGGAAACCTGGCCTGATGTGACATGTAGGGGAAACCTGGCCTGACGTGACATGGAGGGGAAACCTGGCCTGAGGTGACATGGAGAAGAAAACTGGTGTGACATGGAGGGGAAACCTGACGTGACGGGGCAACGTGACATAACGAGACATGACGTGACAACCTGACATGACGTGACATGAAGGGGAAACCTGATGTGACATGAAGGGGAAACCTGACGTGACATGAAGGGGAAACCTGACGTGACATGAAGGGGAAACCTGACATGACCTGACGAAAACCTGACATGACCTGACGAAAACCTGACATGACCTGACGAAAACCTGACATGACCTGGGAAAAGGGGAAACCCTGACAGACATAAGCCTGACATGACATGACTGACATGAACCTGACATGGCGAAAACCTGACATGATCTGACGAAAACCTGACATGACCTGACAAGAAAGGGGGAAACCTGACGAAAAGGGAAAAAAGCACTTGAAGAGACAGGGGGAAACAAGCATACAGAACAAAAACCTGGACATGAAAAAGGCAACACAACTAAACAAAAAACCTGAGGCTGAGGCTATAAGCAAAACCAATCAAACACAGACAAAAAGAATAAATAAATAAATACTCAGCCCGAAAACATAAGGAAAAGTGGGGATCCTGGGCCATGAATAATCCAATACCCAGAATGGGTAGGATCGAGGAGAGGCTTCCCAGCCTCCGTGACTGGAACAAAGCGAGGCTTCCCAGCCTCCGTGACGGGAACAGAGCGAGGCTTCCCAGCCTCCGTGAGGGGAACAGAGCGAGGCTTCCCAGCCTCCGTGACGGGAACAGAGTGAGGCTTCCCAGCCTCCGTGATGGGAACAGAGCGAGGCTTCCCAGCCTCCGTGACGGGAACAGAGCGAGGCTTCCCAGCCTCCGTGACCGGAACAGAGCGAGGCTTCCCAGCCTCCGTGACGGGAACGGAGCGAGGCTTCCCAGCCTCTGTGACAGGAACGGAGCGAGGCTTCCCAGCCTCTGTGACAGGAACGGAGCGAGGCTTCCCAGCCTCCGTGACAGGAACAGAGTGAGGCTTCCCAGCCTCGCAGCCTCCGTGGCAGGAACAGAGCGAGGCTTCCCAGCCTCCGTGACAGGAACAGATCGAGGCTTCCCAGCCTCCGTGACAGGAACAGATCGAGGCTTCCCAGCCTCCGTGACAGGAACAGAGCGAGCCTTCCCAGCCTCCATGACAGGAACAGAGCGAGGCTCCGGACCAGGCAGACGCTTCTCGACCACCTCTGACCCACAGGCCCATCTCTGGGTGGGCCCGAAAGACCAGGGCCTCCTCTGGGGTGAGGAAGTCACATGTAACGAGGAGATAAGCAAAAAGGTAGAGGAGGTCCTCCCTGAGACGTTGGTCCTCGTCCCAGGCTTGGGCTACACCATCCAGTGCCCTCCCCGTTAAGCTTACGAACACCAGCCCACACTTGCTCCTGGGCATGGTGTGTGAAACAGTTCGGATCATACTGTCATGCAGCGCGGGGGGAGCAGGGTCTGGAAAAAAGAGCGCACCCAAACGCAGGATAGGCGAGTTTAAATCGTCCATTTATTACAAAGAAAAGGCAAAACAAAAGTAATAAACCTGAGATATAAACTAAAGAAAATACCGTAAACGAGACGAGCATGAACATGAACTTGAAATAACATACGGGGAAAAAGGGCGAAAGATGAAAGGTGATCCGACGGCCCCCAGAAGAATTCTGCCGGTTTATAACCACAAACGAATCAGCGCTAGATGAGACTCAGCTGCGCACCGGCAGCGCGCTGGAGACGTTCACACCAGAGGAGGACGTGACAAGAAAGAGCTGAGGGAGAGAGAAAGAGACAGAAATCGACAAAACAGGAATATTGTCAGGAGGTGCAGGACCATGTAATTTATACAATATATCAACTACTATAGGAACTGGGGAAAAATCAAAGTCTTGAGTCTCTACCCAAGACAAAATGGGGCAGTTTAACTTTTCCATAGGCCTAGTATGACAGATGTGAATTGGTGAACTAAGAGTTTACCTAAGAGTTTTACCTTAGAATTAGCAGTTAAACTAAGAAAAAGAACAAGCTAAACAGAAAAAGAAATGTCCTCTGCCATATCCAAAACGGCACCAGTCTCCTAAAACAAACAGTAACAGTGGGTGACTCCAATGGCAAAACAGAAACAAAACTAATCCACAGGGAAAAAATTCTCACAAAAAGACTCCTCAGGCTCAGCAGGGACAGAAAAGAGCTTTACAGATTCAATAGGGACTGATGGAGACTTTGTAGGCTTAATAGGGACAGAAGGAGACCACAGGTTTAACAGGGACAGAAGGAGTTGCCGCTGATGAGGCTGAAGTGGCCTGAGGCTCCACAGAAGAGGTGTGGCTGACCTGGAGCTTGGCGGACGAGGCATGGTCATCCTGGGGCTCAGCGGACAACGCTTGACTGTCCTAGGCTATGCTTACTGGGCTTGACCATCCTGGGGCTGCGCTGATGGAGTGTGGCCAGTCATAGGTCGAGGTAACCCAGCTACATGGGGTAGCCTCATGCACCTCCAAAGAACCACTGTAATACTCCGCAATCACATAATCCTCTGAAGAACTGAACTCACACAACCTCTTAGCCATCACCAGGTAGTGTTCATCCACAGTTTCATGGGTGAAGACTTCAAAGAGTTGGTCCAGAACATAATTCACCTCGGTGTGGAGGCGTGGATTCAGGTCCCATCTGGCAGCTACTGCACACAAAGCGCTGTCGCACAGAAGCATGAGCAGAAAATTGCACTTAGACTGTTCCGTGGGAAAATTATGCTTATGTGCGTTAATATACGCTTCATAATCCCAAATAAACTAAACACACCTCACCGAATTGGAGCATGTAAACATGTTTCAAAGGTTACAGTGAGGATTATTGCTGGTTTTCTGTTTTATTAAAGTACTTAACATTATATTTATACTGAATATGTTCTGTTACATAATTACGCTAAAATGTTCTGCCAGAAGTGTCAAGATCTTTTATTTATTACAGAGCCATTAGGCATGTTCTATGCCTAAGGTGTTAGGCATGTTCTATGCCTAACAAAACCAGGCATGAACAGACACAACTTACCAGTACAAACACGATATCAAATATATCTTTTTATAAGGAAGAAACCAATACAGGTTTCTTTTCGATCTTCATGGTAACAATTTACAATAACAGTGAGTGAGTCATCCTGTACTAATAACTGAATCAATGCTAACCACAATATGAGCTAGTTCAGACAAGTACTATCACACAATAACAACAAGCATGAGTCGTTTTCAAAGATGAATAACAGTCATCTTAATTACCTTAGCTGGAGGTCAGGTTAACCTTTAGTCATTCAGGATTGGTACTTGTCTTACTGTATCATTATTTAAACCAAAACTATAGTTTTCTGTTTATGTTAAAATAATGTAGACAAATGTTCTTCCACCTAACAACCTCCTAACAGCTACATACATTCTCTAAATGTTTCTTGGTCGAACCAGTACACCAGTACACTATTGCCAGGTGAAGAGTGTGACCTGCTTTATGACATATGAGGCATATTTTACTTGTAGCCTAGTGAATGTGTGTGTGTGTGTGTGTGTGTGTGTGTGTTTGTTCGTCTACGTGTGCCCTGTAAAAGGCTTGGCAACCTGTCCAGGGTGTACACCTGTCTCTCGCCTTATGTGCCCTGGGATAGGCTCCAACAAACTCCTGTGACATCGAATTAGGGAATAAGCGGGTAAGAAGATGAATTCTTCTTCTTCTCCTTTCGGCTGCTTCCGTTAGGGGTCGCCACAGCGGATCATTCTTCTCCACCCTACCCTGTCCGCTACATCTGCCTCTTTCACCCCAACTA
>JAOTRA010061182.1:0-16017 GCA_026260255.1 Pseudolaguvia tuberculata | reverse complement strand
GTGAGTGAGTGAGTGAGTGAGTGAGTGAGTGAGTGAGTGAGTGAGTGAGTGAGTGAGTGAGTGAGTGAGTGAGTATTACACCACAACTTGTACATAATTATTATTTTTTATTAGTATAACACTTTAAAAAAGAGAGGTTTTACCCAGAATGCAAAAATACATTAGTACACAACGTTACATTGTAAACCTGGGACAACGCTGGACTAAAACTTGTGGCAGAAACTCATGTTACAACTAATTATAGTCCTGAATATGCAAAAGGATGTGCTGCAGAACTAACAAATGATCTGAGGTCCAATGTAAACATTTTGGGTTTAAAGACGATCATCTGTATTATTAATTTCCATCATTACTCCCATTGTCATATTATATTTTGTACAACTGATGGATGTTGTGGATCTAAATTAATTCACTGCCAAATTCAGAAGCTTGTAAAAACTCAGGATGAATATTTTAGTAAAGGGGTCTAGCCATGCCCATGGACCATGTACAACTTGTTGCATCATCCGGGTGCAAAGTGGTGCATTAGAGAGACTGCACGTGCCACAAATAAGAAGAAATAGTTATACAAAGAAAATACAGATGTTTTGTCTGTAGCTACACTATAAAATTTTCTATATTTATAACAACTCAAACAACCATTCACTCCTTTGGAGAATTTAGAATTAATCTAATGTATAGGACTGTGGAGGAAACCAGAGTACCTAAAGGAAACCCACCCAAGCACGGGGAGGACATGCAAACTCCAACCCTGTACCTTCTGGTTGTGACCACATCACGTTGGCCACCACGTAGCATGACAGTTAAAATTAAATTAGTTCAATCTAAAATCCATCATTATTATTTATAGGAAAACGTTTATACTTTTATTTCTCAAACAAACGTTTGGGTCTGAAAACAACTTTTCATCTTTGGTTTCAGTCTATAGTAATGGATTTGTTTATCTACAAAGGTTTGAACTTTGAAAGTTTTACTTTTAAACAAAATTGTAAAAACTGTAAATGACTGTCTGAGAAAAGTGTATAAAGTGTGTAGTGACGCATTTTACCGCCTTAAAACATCTGTAATAATTGTACAAAATAAAGCTGACTACTTTGCAAATTTCACCTATTGCGGGTTATTATTAGAGCCTAACTTCTGCAACTAATGAGGGACCACTGTACTATCAAACCAGCTAACTTCAAAAGTACATCAATAAAAAGCCAAGGTTCATTCATTCGGGGTCACTGGGGTCTGTTGCGCCTATCCCAGGGCACAAGTCTGGGGTACACCCTGGACAGTTCACCAGTCGATCTGAGGGAAACACATAGACAAACAACCATTCACACACATTCGCTCCTATGAACAATTTACAATCATCAATCAGCAAGCGCAGGGAGAACATGCAAACTCTGCACAGAAAGAACCCCGCCCTGGGATTTGAACCCAGGATCTTCTTGTTGTGAGGCAACCGTGCTATCCATTATGCCACCGCGTCAGCCCTGGGAAAAGGTGATATTTTTTATTTAGGTTTTAGTCGATCCACAATACATTCGACGTGTTTAAAAGTCACATGATTTTTTTTTTTGCCTGTGTTTTGTTTTGAAAGATTGGTGACATGGGTCTTTTTGGTAAGAATTTCGTTTTTTGTTTTTGAAAAATTATGATCTAACTGTTGAAAGTAGCTTAAATTTGTGATCCGTATGTGTTGCAGGAACCGATTATCTGCATTTACATAATTTTTTTACGGAATTTTTTTTACAGTTATATTTTTGCTAAAAGAACTTAATAACAGAATTAAATCTGCTTGTGCAGAGCTTGTACGTTGAATCAAATGTATTAAACATTCAGCATTTCATAGCCTCCAATATATCAGTCAAGGAGAGGAACTATATGAGGCAGGGGACCAAACTTATCCACGCCAGCATTGCAGCCGGTTTTTATTCCAGTAATGCGGGAGACACACCTGATTTCATCTGTTTAAGTGAGTTATTCTGGCTGTCAGTAAACTCATGTGTAATATTCCACTTATAGAAAATAAAAACCTGCCCCTACACTGTCTTGTTCTGGATAAGATTAGACCGTTTTAATGATTAAAAACAAACTGAATTGTAAGTGCAGTATCGTAGCTGCCAGACGCATCTGCTGCTACGCTCTCATTTCTGGAATTTGTTCGATTCTGTTGTGACATGTTGTATATTTCCATCGTATTGTTATGCCACCTGCCCGTCGCTGAGCTCTCCTAAGCTATTCTAACGTTGTCATTACAACCGACTTATCAAGCGTCGCAACTAGTGTTTGCACACAAACACACACACACACACACACACACACACACACAGGTTCATTCATACACACACACACACTGAGATTTCTGAAAACATATAAACGTAACCACTATATAATGCATTGTTTTGACTGTCTATTAGGACTGAAACTATTAATTGACAATAGTCATTGGATGACATATGACTGACCTGATTTCTGCAGTAGCATGTTCTACCCAGCTTGGCGCTGTAGCACAGGACTTACATTCCTATAGCTGTTTTTGTTAATGGTCCTCCATGCAAACCAGGGTTCCATAGCCTCCACGTGGAGTTGGGGTTCTGGGGGCTTCATAGGCCGGATCCCACTCTTGTGGGAATCCCATAAAGGATTGCATGTCTGTCGCACCGGACTAAATTTCCAGATAGAAGTGCTTCTAGGTTAAGGCAGCAAAGCCAAAATGTCACAGATGAATACACTCGTACAATCCCACAATGCACTGCATTACAGTTACTGTATCACCCAGAATGTTAATAATTCACCATGGCATTCAAATAATCTGTGTAAATTTTTAGATGGCATGGTGGAAATGCTATTAATGTAGACTTTATCTTAATGACAGAGTGTGTAATTAGGACGCATCCAGAGTGAAGCTGAAGAGAGCTTGATGTGACAGATCTGATCTACCTGTTATTCAATTAGGTAACGTGTATGATTCTTTAATATGGCAGTTCTCATTGTAATCCCAGGTTTCGTCTTGTCCAGCGGTGTGTGAGGCAGGTGAACAGTACATGTTACATGCCTGCCATTCATCCACCAGCAATGAACATCCATACATGCCATTCAACCACCATGCAGCTTCACTATCAAGGACAAGAGGTCCTCTATGCAAGTGACACTAATGATTTCTGATGCTCTATAGGCTCCCTGGCAGGGATGCCGGTGTGTGTAAGTTGAATTGACTGAGCGGACAGTATGTGCAGCACTCTGATGAATCTTTACCATTCTCGCTCCATGTCTCTTACTTCCTCCAATATAGCAATCGGTTTAAAATATTGTCTTTATATCTACCAGTACAATAGCTTAAAAATTGTTTCATTGTTTTAAAGTGATCTGGCAACCCATGCTCCTTTGTAATTCACTGTTTTATGGCCCCAGAGCTTGAGAGTTCTACAGAGATGACTTTAATGACAATTTAACAGCTATAAAAGTGTCAGTATGCATGTTGGGGGTCTGAGGCTAGTGGTAAATGGTCAATACAGACCTGATATTCTCAGCAAAACATGACAGTAGTGGGAAATTTGTTAATCTATGGTTTACAGTGGTGAAGGGTAAACTGAAAAGACAGAATACTGAATAAAGAAGAGCAAACAAGTAAGAATGGCAATTTCAGAATTCAGTGTCAGGGTCCTAAGAAATATGAGGGTTGGAGACTCCGGTAAAAAGAGTGAGGGTCCTGAGGAACTTGAAGGTTATGAGGCCAGGGTCAGCATCCGAAGAACTGTGAATTTTAGAGTCCTGAGCAAAAGGTTCGGGGAAAAGAGAAACATAAATGTGTTGGGATGGCTAACTCACCACCCTACACATCTGTATTTCATTCTGTTCTTTCATGAATATAGTTAGTCATGAATTACAGTTAGTCATGAATTAGTTGTTTTCTATATTTGTAGGCTTCGGGGAGTCACAATTATTTTGTGGAATATTAAAACCGTCTTAACACATATGATTCTTATTATCACTTTCAAGTCACAAACTGTGTGTAGGCGGCAGGAGTAATGATTTTTACATGGTATTTATTTTTATATTTATAACTCTTTGTTGTCACCAGTCTGACACTTTTCTATGTCATTACAAACAAAAACTGAAGAGTGACTGCCAGAAGGACTACCAGGAATTTGGTGCTGAAAATGTTTGCTCACTATGGGCAATTTATAATCATCAATCAACTTAATGTACATGTTTTTGGACCGTGAAAGGAAACTGGAGTAACCCAGTTATCATATTTATTATTTATGTAAAATGTTAGATATTTTAATGAAGGAACGCTTATAAAATGTTTTTCCACACAACAGAATGAAAAAATAAAAAACCGCTGGTTGTGTTGCTAACATGCAAGTCTGAGCAGAGCAATATTTACAAATATTAATTATCCATGCTTTCTGTGAGGAATGAATAAAATCAATGAAATTTAATAATAATGTTTGATTTGTGAGTGAACATTTGATTGGGTTTATTTTGA
Organism: Pseudolaguvia tuberculata; assembly: GCA_026260255.1. Lineage (NCBI taxonomy): Eukaryota > Metazoa > Chordata > Actinopteri > Siluriformes > Sisoridae > Pseudolaguvia > Pseudolaguvia tuberculata. The sequence goes on along the minus strand of JAOTRA010061182.1, from coordinate 11,534 downwards.
TAAATTGCCGGAACCCTTAAAACTTATAAATCTAATCTGAATGATTGATTTACTAATAGAACTGATTTCATTCATTCTTTCATTTTCTCACCCACTTATTCCCTAATTCAGGGTCAAAGGGACCTGCTGGAGCCTAACCTAGTGCACATAGGGCAAGAGGCAGGGGTACACCCTGGACAGTTCACCAGTCCATCGCAAGGCCACACAGACAATCAACCAAACACACACACATTCACTCCTATGGGCAATTTTTGACTCACCATTCAACCTAAGGGGCATGTTTTTGACAGTGGAAAGAAACCAGAGTACCCGGACGTGCGCACGGGAGGAACATGCAAATTCCACACAGAAATATCCCCGGCCCGGGAATCAAACGCGTGATCTTCTTGTTGTGAGGCGACTATGCCACTACGCCACCGCGCTAATTTACTGATTTAATTGTCAAGTTTAAAGTTTCTGTTGTTGGATGTATGTGTTGGTGTTTGAAACATCTGCTTCACTTATACAAAGAATTAAATACATTTGTGTTGTACAGGCATGGCTCAAGTTTATAGAACTAATTAAAGACTTGTTCAATGTTAAAACGTATAAGAAAGTTTTAATTTATAACTTATCTGGAAAGTTTTTCATTAATATTTGAATAAGACTTTGATGTACATTGGTGTTAATTACTTCATTATTTGTGTATAGTAATAATTATAGCATTATATTCAGCTCATTTAATAAGCATCAAGGATCAGCTCTGAGCCCTTTCTTGTTTACAGTGGTGATGAACAGGTTGACAGATGAGGTCAGATAATTGGGTAAAAAAGGTCTCTGGGGATTACAAATTAGCCAGGTGGCCAAAAAACCCTAGCAGCGCCCCTTATGGGAAGTATAAAAGTGGAAATGTCGAGAGTGTAGGATATTTATATACACTGGTCTAGCAGATTATATTATGTAAGAAGATCGTTAAAAAAGTGGAAAAAGTTAAATAATTTTAACTTTGCAATTTATAGGTTTTGTTTAATTTGTTACATATTGTACAGTATATTTTAATTCATTCTTTCATTCATTCATTCATTCATTCATTTTCTAAGTCGCTTATTCATTAATTTGGAGTCATGGGAACCTATTCCAGTGAACATACAGCGAAAGGCATGGGTACACTCTGGCACACAGGTCACACAGACAAACAATAACACACACTCACACTCTCTTCTATGGGCAATTTAGTATCACCAATCAACCTAATGTAGTTGGGAGAACATGCATACTCTTCATCATGGAAATCAAACCCAGGACCTTTTCAGGTGACAGTGATAACATTCATTCATTCATCTTCTAAACCGCTTATTCACGAATTTGGGGTCACGAGGTCTGCTGTGCCTATCCCAGCACACATAGGGCGAGAGGCACCCTGGACGGGTCGCCAGTCCATCTCAAGCTGTGATAACATAAATATGAATATCTTTTTAAGTGGGACAACTTGCACAATTGGTGGCTAACTAAACACTTTTTGCCCCATATATACCTATATGGTAAGACCACTGTAAAGATTCTCACATATGTACTTGTCATAGAGTAATATACATTGCTCCTGTTAGGGGTCGCCACAGCGGATCACTCTTCTCCACATGACCCTGTCCTCTACATATCTTCTCTCACCACATCAATAAACCTTCTCTTTGGTCTTCCTCTTTTCCTCCTGCCCGGTAACTCCATCCTCAGCATTCTTCTACCAATATACTGCATGTCCCTCCTCTGCACATATCCAAACCATCTCAACCTAGCCTCTCTCACCTTGTCTCCAAAACATCCTACATGCACTGTCCCTCTAATAAACTCATTTCTAATCCTGTATATCCTCGTCACTCCCAATGAAAATCTCAGCATCAAATAAATAAATAAATAAATTTCCAATAGTAAGATCTATGATTGGTGGCACTGTGACGTACTGGTTAGTATGGTTGCCTGTTAACAAGAAGGACTCTGGTTTGATTCCCAGGCAAGGTTCTTTTTGTGCAGAGTTTGCTTGTTCACCCTGTGCTTACATAGGTTTTCCCTGGGTACTCCTGTTTCCTCCCACAGTCCAAGAATATGTACATTATTCTAATGTACATATTGTGATTCTAAATTGTCCATAGGAGGGATTTGTGTGATTGTTTGTTTATGTGTGTCCCTGTAATGGACTGGTGATCTGTCCAGGGTGTACCCATATCTTTTGACCTATGTGCGCTGGGATAGGCTCCAGAGGACCCCCGCACCAGGAAATAAGCGGGGTAGAAGATGAATAAATGAATGAAAATCTCAATAAGTGGATATCCCATTCAATCATGTAGCAGAGACCTGATGTGAATTAGCAACCAGCTCAAACCCTCACAAGCCATATAGTGTGTAACGAACGCGCGCTAGTAACGACCTCTATGTAATATCTGTAATATTTTATATCAAACAGCATTCGGGGTCTCTGCTCCTGCCAATTCTGTATGACAGGATCATAACTCAAGAAGACAAGAAAGATACCGTAGAGGGAATCTGTACTGTTTTTACAATAAATAGGATTTTCCTAGATTAACACACACACATTGTCAAGAGAGAGACTGTCATCAAAAATAACCTGTATGACAGGTGTAGCTTGCGTCAGAGAAGTGGTGCTATGATGTAACATCAGGAGTGTTAAAATCAGTTTCACTACACACACTAAACACACACACACACACACACACACACACACACACACACACACACACACACACACACACACACACACACACACAATTAAGCAGCAGTGTCGCTGGAGTGTGTGTGTGTGTGTATGTGCGTGCGTGCGTGCGTGCGTGCGTGCGTGCGTGTGTGTGTGTGTGTAACACTATATGTCATAGTTATTTACATGAAGGTGAAGGGTCAATAAAGCAGCGTGTTAGTATAACATCTCGTATTTCAGGTGATGGGTTGACAGATCCCTAGTTTTAACCCCCATCCTGAGCTCCAGGATATGTGCATACAATGATTAATTGAGAGAGACATAAAAGATGCAGGATAGTTGTAGGACAAGAGTGACCTCTCAGTCCTCACGGGGTAAGCGGTGTTATAAAGCTTTAAACACATTAATAAATTCTGGCATCATCTTCGAGAAATACAACTCATCACTCACTTTCTATTCCACCCAGTTACATCACACTACAGCCTTATGCTCCACCCACTCTACTCACACACACCACTCTACATCTTCATGCTCCGCCTATCCTCCTCTGACATCACTGCACATCCTCATACTCTGCCTGTCCTCTGAAATCACTCCACATCCTTATGCTCCGCCCATCCTTCTCTGACATCACTCCACATCTTTATGCTCTGCCCATCTTCCTCTGACATGACTCCACATCTTCATGCTCTTCCCATCCTCCTCTCACATCCCGCCACATCCGCATGCTCCGCCTACTCTCCTCTCACATCACTCCACATCCCCATTCTTCGCCAACTCTCCTTTGACGTCACATCACATCACTTCTTCATTCTCTACCCACTCTCCTCACACATCACTCTACATCCTTACACTCCACTCACTCTCCTCAAACATCACTCTACATCCTAACACTCCTCTCACTCTCCTCACACATCGCTCTACATCCTAACACTCCTCCCACTCCTCACACATCACTCTACATCCTTACACTCCACCCACTCTCCTCACACATCACTCTACATCCTAACACTCCTCTCACTCTCCTCACACATCACTCTACATCCTTACACTCCACCCACTTTCCTCACACATCACTCTACATCCTAACACTGCTCCCACTCTCCTCACACATCACTCTATATCCTCAACATTCTCAAATCTGAGGAATTGAGACTGCCAATCAGCATTTTCAAACTCTATTTAAGAAGTGAAAAATGAGAGATTTGTTGAAGGACTGCATTATTGAGTCACCAAAAGAAAGCCATTACTATGCAAACGCAGGAAAGTATCTCGCTTACAATAACAGCACAGATAGCCAAACAGCACATGCCTCAAACCTTCTGGATCAAAATCATTCCAAGTGATGACACCAAAATGTTTTGGAGTAGAGTGATCAAGGCCTATCATGAAAGTTACACCATTCCTACTGTGAAATGAGGAGGTGAATTGATGATGTTTTGGGGACAAAAGCAAAAATACTAGAAGAAAATTTGCACCAATCAGCATGAAAGTTGCACATGGGATGTAATTGGACATTCAAACCTGACAATAATCCAAAACACAAGGCCAAGTTAACATGTCATTTGCTAGAGAAGAATAAAGGGAGGGATCTGGAGGTGCCATCTCAGTCTCCTGACCTGAATATCATTGAGCCCCTCTGGGGAGATCACAAATGTGCAGTTCATGCAAGACAGCCCAAGAATTTACAGGAACTGAAAGTTTTTATAATTAACCAGCGTTGGATTGGCGATATGTCCAGAGTGTACCCCTGCCTCTTGCCCTATGTGTGCTGGGATAGGTTCCAGCAGATGCCTGTGACCCCCAAATTGAAGAAGAAGAATACTTCGCAGAGATCCCTAGGCCCAAATGGCCGCCAAAATGGCCGCCATGGAGATGTGATGTCAGAATTCGCGTGAGGGCGCCCTCTGCAGGCGACCCTCCAGGGGCACAGTCCTTACAATACCCCCCCCTTAGGAACGCCTCCTGGCAGTCTTCTGGGGCTCCCCCTCGGGCGAGGACCTGGAGGAGTCGGGTGACGGGCATGAAACTCTCGCAGTAGAGATGGATCCAGAATGTCCAACGCGCGCACCCAGGATTGCTCCTCAGGGCCATAACCCACCCAGTCCACCAGATATTGTAAGCCCCCCTGCCGTCTCCTAGAACTGAGGATCTCCTTAACAGTGTAGGCCAAACCGTCCTCCAGCTCAATGGGGGCTGGAGGTTCCTGCTGCGACACCCTGGAGCCTCCCGCCACGACGCAAGGCTTGAGGAGAGAGACATGAAACGTGTGGTTTATGCGCATGTGTGAGGGCAACTTCAACCTACACGATACCTCGTAGGTACGCAGATATCGCCCAAACTCTTGATTTAGGTGCCCGGCTTGTCTGTTAGACTGTGGGTGGTACCCCAAGGTCAAACTCACATTGATGTCCAGCCTTTTGCAGAATGCCTCCCAGACCCTTGAGGTGAACTGAGGCCCTCTGTCAGACACAATGTCTTCGGGTAACCCATAAATCCTGAAAACATAATCAAATAGAAGGTTAGCGGTTTCAGAGGCCGAAGGCACACCTTTCAGAGGAAGTAACCGGCAGGACTTAGAGAATCTATCGATTATAGTTAGCACCGCCGTATGTCCTTCAGAAGGCGGTAGATCCGTGACAAAATCTATGGACAAATGTGACCAGGGGCGTTGTGGAATAGGCAAAGGATGAAGAAGCCCCTCAGGCAGGTGCCTAGGCGTCTTGGCTTGCGCGCATACAGTGCAAGATTCTACGAACGCACGCACCTCCTCTCTCATGAGGGGCCACCAGTATCGTTCTTGTAACAGACCCAGAGTTCTCCCAACACCAGGATGTCTTGCACTCAGTGAGGTGTGGGCCCATGCCATTAAGCGTTGCCTAAAATCGGCGTGCACGTGGATCTTACCGGTAGGAGTCCCCCGAGGCGGAGGGCTTTGTTCATGTGCCTCTTATATCTCTCTGGCTAAATCCCACAGTACCGGTGCCACAACGATACTGGGGTCGAGTATTGGCTTAGGGGAGTTGTCATGCTCGATGGTGTCATATCTCCTTGATAGGGCATCCGCCTTTCCGTTTTTGGACCCCGGCCTGTAGGAAATAACATAGTTAAAGTGGGTGAAGAAGAGAGCCCAACGAGCTTGCCTTGCATTCAAACGATGAGCCCCCTTCACGTACTCCAGATTCTTGTGGTCGGTCAAGACTGTCAACGGGTGAGTACTGCCCTCCAACCAATGACAGGGCCTCCTTGATAGCTAGTAGTTCCTTATTACCGACATCATAGTTGCTCTCCGCGGGCGACAGCTTTCGGAAAAGTAAGCGCAAGGGTGGAGCTGTGCATCTGAGATAGAATGGCTCCCACTCCCCGGTCACTGGCGTCTACCTCTACCACAAACGGGATGGTTGTGGTACAACAGCCGGTAAAAATTGGCAAATCCTAGAAAGCGCTGCAGCTCTTTAATGGAGCGAGGTAAGGGCCAGTCAGGCACAGCCTGTACTCTAGACTTTCCATAGAGACTCCAGTAGTGTTAACGACATAGCCTAAAAACTGTACCTCTTTAACGTGAAACTGACACTTCTCTGCCTTCACATAGAGCTGGTTTTCCAACAGCCGGCGTAGTACTGCCTTGTCATGCTCCACATGCTGATCCTCCTGTTGTGAATAAATCAAAATGTCCTCAATATACACAATGGCGCAAACATTAAGGAACTCCCGAAGCACATTGTTAATAAAAGATTGGAAGACGGCAGGCGCATTGCACAGTCATAGTAAGGCATAACTAAATATAACTATATAAATATCATAGTGTCCCATGGGCATAACAAAGGCCGTCTTCCATTCATCACCTTCTCTGATGCGACCCAAATTGTAAGCGCTTCTCAGATCCAATTTGGTAAATATCTTAGCTTCTTTCAGTTGTTCAAGAGCCGCCGGCACAAGTGGCAATGGGTAGTGGTTTTTTGACAGTAATGCGGGGAGGTGGACGGCCGAATGTGCCCTGCGGTCAGTGCCTCTGTGATGTTATTGTCTAGAGTCTCTAGCTCAGATCGAGATAATGGGTAAATTCGCCTCTTGGGCGGTGTTGTGTTTTCCAGAAGCTGGATAGCACAGTCGACCCTTCGATGCGGGGGGAGTTTTGCCGCCTTCTCTTTACTGAACACCTCAGCTCGTGGTAACAAGATGGAACACTGTGTGAACAAGATGGCAGGGAATAACAGGATGCAGCACTTACTCGACCGGTTTTAACAATCAGTGCCGGTCACAGCCTTGAGACCATTGCAAAATTTTTCCTTGGGCCCACGAGATAACCGGATCGTGTTTGACCAACCACGGAAAGCCCAGTATGAGAGGATTTTGGGAGCGTGCGCCAAATGGAAAACAATGGTTTCGTGGTGGTTATCATTTACTGTAATACGAAGAGGTGAGGTTTTTCGGTTAATAGCTGTGCCGATCTCCTGCCCATCTATGGCGGTTATATACAATGGTGGGCTGCCAGTTAGTCCAAGATCAGATAAATCAATGTGTACAAAAAGGCTGTCACTTGTGGTTACTGTGTAAACGGTTGAACTCACTTTAGCAGCTGTCCTGGTGGCCAGCGCGGGGCATTGCGTGCATAAATGGTCTGAATGACCACAATAGATGCAGAGCCCAAGTTGCTTTCGGCGTCTCTTTTCTGCCGCTGTAAGCTTGTATGCCCAAATTTGCATGGGCTCGTCACCCGACTTGTGGCAAGGCAGCACGGTTGTGGTTATTGAGGTAGTCTCCGTGGGGGCAATTGAATGGTTGCGCATAAGATTGTCCACTCGAACGGCGCGCTGAACAAACTCCGAGAAGGAATCGGACTCACCACGACACACCATCTCCGCTTGTAACTCGGGTCGAAGCCCTTCTTTGAACAGAGTCTTTAATGTGACATCGTACTTCTTGTAGCTGAGAGATAAAACACTCACTGGAAGTCCGTATGCGCTCGTCCGCCTCCCATACAGCAGTGGCCCACTCCAAAGCACGATCAGAAAGTAGCGAAATAAGGAACGCGCATTTTTTCTCCTCCGAGGTAAATCGCGACGACTGCTCCAGGAAGTACATTCGGCATAGGTGGACAAAACCCCGGCATTGGTAGGGGTCTCCATTGAATTTATTGGGTAGGGAGGTCGGCGCGGAGTAAGAATGTGCAGTTTGAGGATGCTGGTGTTGCGTCGAAGTGGATAGGGTTAGCGTGCGCACCTGCTCTTGACGTCCATGTATAATTTGGGCTTGTGAATTCAAGGCAGCCAGTAAATCCAAGGGCACAGTCCTTACACTCACATACCTTCACAAAAGGTAGGACACCTTATCCTTCTATAAAATATGGCACATAAATGATGTGATGAGACAAAAACATTCTGCTGATGTGGAATGGAAGCAAAGCGGTCTTTGTTTGTATTACATTCATTTCAAAAGAAAAATTCTCATACATTTTTATTATTACGTTGATATTGTGTCCTCATAAATCCCACATGCCATGTTACCCCCTCCCCCACACACCCTCACAGACACATACACCCACCTTTGCTCCTATATAATATAATTACCTTGTTGTCTGTATGAATAATAAAACTTGGTCTGCCTAGTAAAATGTCATCATAATAAAATGAATTTTTCGACTTGATCGGTAGCTGTGTAATTATTCCTAACAGGTGGAAAAAAGAATGACCTTTTTTATCAAGGGAACTTGCTAATAATCACAACAGTATCAATAACAGAAATAGGTTTATAACAGCTGTTGTTTGTTGTTCCAATGATACAGATGCTGCAACAATATTGTCATGGAGCAGCTGTGTACGCTTGTTGCCATATGTCCTCAGAAGAATAGAAATATATCAAAGCTCTGACACTCTGGGAACATGTTTTTATATCAAAATTGTTGTTGTTGTTCAATAATTCATTTTTGTTTAAAGGTATTATTTCTGTATTGAGAGATTTGTCGTGATACCTGCAATGTTGTACGGTTTAGTGACAGTGGCGTTGTCAAAAGACAAGAGGAAGAGCTGGAGGAAAGACGGGAAGAGGAGCTGTAGGAAAGACAGGAGGAGGAGCTGGAGGAAAGACAGGAGGAAGAGCTGGAGGACAGACAGGAGGGGGAGCTGGAGAAAAGACAGGAAGAGGAGCTGTAGAAAAGACAGGAGGAGGAGCTGGAGGAAAGACAGGAGGAGGAGCTGGAGAAAGACAGAAGGAGAAGCTGGAAGAAAGACAGGAGGAGGAGCTGAAGGAAAGACAGGAGGAGGAGCTGGAGGAAAGGCGGGAGGAGGAGCTGAAAGAAAGACAGGAAGAGTAGCTGGAGGAAAGACAGGAGGAGGAGCTGGATGAAAGACAGGAGGAGGAGCTGGATGAAAGACAGGAGGATGAGCTGGAGGGGAGCTGGAGGAAAGACAGGAGGAATAGCTGGAGGATAGACAGGAGGAGTAGCTGGAGGAAAGACAGTATAAGGAGCTGGAGGAAAGACAGGAGAATGAGTTGGAGGGGTTCTGGAGGAAAGACAGGAGGCAAAGCTGGAGGAAAGACAAGAAGAGGTGCTGAAGGAAAAATAGGAGGAGGAGCTGGAGGAAAGACAGAAGGAGGAGCTAGGGGAAAGACAGAAGGCGGAGCTAAAGGAAAGACAGGATGGGGAGCTGTAGGAAAACTGCAGGAGGAACTGGAGGTGGCAAAAAGATGTTGAGATTTTCATTGGGTGTGACGAGGATGGATAGGATTAGAAATGAGTTTATTAGTGAGACAAAGATTGTAGGATGTTTTGGAGACAAGGTGAGGGAGACTAGGTTGAGATGGTTTTGACATGTGCAGAGGAGGGACATGCATTATATTGGTAGAAGAATGCTGAGGATGGAGGGACCGTACAGGAGGAAAAGAGGAAGACCAAAGAGGAGGTTTATGGGTGTGGTGAAAAAAGATATGCAGGTAGGTCGGGTAAAAGAGGCAGATGTTGGGGACAGGGTAGTGTGGAGAAGAGCAATCCGCTGTGGCGACCCCTAACGGGAGAAGAAGATTTCTGTATTGAGGGACTGAGGTTAATTGTAAATGGAGGCATGGCATTAATACAAGTACCTCAATAGAATATAATCTATGGAAAAATTGTCAAAATACTTTTGCATACAGGTGGGAAAAATTGGATGCATTGCGATTCTGTCTATATCGTTTCTTGAATTGATTCCCATAAGTCTAGAATGCGTCGGGAAAATGCATTTAGACATATCTACAGAGACACATCTACACAGTATTTTTTCCAGCACCTAAATGGGCTCCAGCGGACCCTTGTCAACCCAAATTAGAAAAATGAAAGATTGAAATTAAATACAGCACTTGCATCCAAACCTATATTCCTGATCCTGAATCATACAGGTAGAATAAATAACATTTGGACGCACATCAGCCACAATATGTTTTACTTCATGCATTCATTAATCTTCTAACCTTTTAGGAGAGTATCCCAGGCAGGGGTACCCGCTGGACAGGTTACCAAAAGTGACCTGAGTGGAGGTACATACAAAACACTCATACATACACAAATGGACTAGGTACTCTCACAAAACTTAACAGATCACTTTATCACACTGACCACACATGTCACTTTAACTGTATCTGCCTATTCTATTCTTTTTGCATTCATCTACCTCATTTAATAATAGTTCATAGTAGTAAAAATTTTTGCAACTACCTCACTACCAATCTTAGTCGGGGTCTATGTCTTTGTGTTATTGTCCTTATCTGCTGTCTTTGTGTTGTACTTGTCTCACCGTTTGCACTGTTTGCACTTTATTGTAAGTAATTATTGTCTGTAGCACAGACTTGACTTCACCAGTCCATCACAGGGCAATACACATAGACAAACAACCACACACACTAACTCCTACGCACAGACCTTCTTGTTATGAAACGATTGTGCTAACTACTAGATGAGGACACTTGAACACCATGAGAGAACAATTGACCCATAACAAGACAGGAAGACTCATATGATAAGACATTGTGGAGCACACAGAGTACAAACTCTCTGATGCCCTCCAGTGGCCTGGCAGGACAATGGCCTGGTTAAGCCTTAATAAGTACTGACAATAATATACAACTACAGAATTTTATTATATAATATGTATAATAGGGCAGCTCAGTTTTCATAGTTAGCACGGTTTCCTCACAACAAGAAGGTCCCAGGCGCTTGTGTGGGTTTCCTGCGGGTACTCCGGTTTCCTCCCACAGTCCAAAAACATGCAGATTAGGTTGATTGGTGATTCTAAATTGCCCGTAGGAGGGAATGTGTGTGTGTGATTGTTTTTCTATGTGTGGCCCTGTGATGGACTGGCGACCCGTCCAGTGTGTACCTCTGCCTCTTGCCCTATGTGCACTGAAATAGATGTCAGTGTAACCCCGAATTAGGAAATAAGCGGGTAAGAAGAATGGAGAATGAATGAATTAGTTATAATAACATTATATTGTCCAGATGGGCATGATTTACAGAGGTGTCAGTAATCTATTCATTAATGGAGGAAGAAACTTTTGGAGGAAAAAAAAATAATCAGAATGCAGCTGTTGTATGAAGCTTAGCATACACACATCAACTCATATTCATACATCCATCTATGGGTTTATGTATCTATAACATATATCATAAGCTACTGCACTGATTGAAGTGAGACAATCAATAACTTAATTAATCGAACCAATCAGCAGTCTTGACGTTTCAAAAGGTCATTGATTTTAGACAAGGAGGTGGCCCTGCAATCAGACGAGCCTAAATGCTCTGTGTGTGTGCGTGCGTGTGTGTGTGTGTGTGTGTGTGTGTGTGTGTGTGTGTGTGTGTGTGTGTGTGTGTGTGTGT
>JAOTRA010061177.1:2825-16019 GCA_026260255.1 Pseudolaguvia tuberculata | reverse complement strand
TATATATGCATTCATCCATCCATCTTCTTACTCGCTTATTCCCTAATCTCGGTCACAAGGGTCTGCTGGTGCCTATTTCAGGTAGGGGTACACCCTGGACGGGTCGCCAGTCCATCGCAGGGCAATACATAGACAAACAACCATTCACACACACACACATTCACTCCTGTGGACAATTTAGAATTACCAATTGACCCAATCTGCATGTTTTTGGAAGGTGGGAGGAAACCGGAGTACCCGGAGGAAACCCTCACAAGCGCGGGAATAACATGCAAACTCTGCACAGAAAGATCCCTGGCCAGAGAATCGAACCCAGGACCTTATTGTTGTGAGGCAACTGTGCTAACCACTACGCCACCGCGCCGCCCTCATTAGCATTCAACTGTGAAATAAAATATTTAATGTAGATTGTGTGTGTGTGCGTGTGTAAGGGTGGACCATGGACGGGACTCCCACTGGATTGGACTCGGACCATTGGATCCGGACTCCTGATTTGATTGAAAACTGCGGAATTCGAAACTCAAGACCTCAAACTTCTTGCCCCAAACTTCATGCAAGAAAAACAAGACAACATCTGTTCTGCCCATATCTGGCGCTTTAAAACCCTGACCGGTCTGTGGCTACACATCTCCAAACGCAACTAAGGTTCTACCAAGGTTCTTCTACTTTGTAGTAATGTGAGCTACAATGCAGACCAGTTTTCATGATACACTTCTGATACTTGAAACATTCTGGTGCCACGATGGAGAGATAAAGAGCGGAATTCACCTCCATCCATCTCTTATTGGTCATAATTACATCTGGTTATGTTTGGGGTGTGTGTGTGTTTGTACGCGTGTGTGTTACCTGCACTGTTGGTACGGTTATGCGAATTTTTGCTCCGGTTCTTCTCCTTTCCTTTGCTAAGAGCGAGTTTAGTGGGGATCTGCTGCTGAATGCTGCTGGACTTCAGTGCCTCGTTGGTTGTGCTCAGCAGCTGGATGGGAACATCTGCTTTAACACTCGACGTGATGCCGATGCTCTCTTTACGAGGCGGAGCCAGCGGAGGGCGTTCCTGAGGCAGACCGGGCTGTGTGATGGCTCCGGTGCTGAGCGTATCTTCAGGTGATGAGTACAGAACAGAGGGCTGAGCAAAACCAGATTAGAGTTAGGGATCAATATCAAAGTCGGGATTAATAATGAATTTATGATCAAACTGAAGATGAAGCACAGGCTAACAGACCAGGAAGTCATGACCAGAGTAACAGAGCACCAGGAAGCATGACCAGAGTGTGTGTGTGTGTGTGTGTGTGCTTACCTTTGGAGCATTATCCAGGTGTGAGACTCCACCCATGTGTGACGCTCCTCCTAGGTTTGTGATGTTCTTATGTTTCCTGATGCGCCTGTTTTCCTGGTCCAGTTTCTCCCTCTCTTTCTCCACAGTGATGGCGCTTTCCCGTAGACGCTCCAAGTCCTGCTGGTACTCTTGTCGGCTCCGACTGAGGACATCCCTTTCGGCATAGAGCCATGCCTCCCGATTGTTGCATTCTTCCATGCGGCGGTTCATATCCTGTTCCAACTCGTGCATTTTTAGCAAGTGGCGTTGACGCTCGCGAGCCCAGGACTCCTGCTCCTGCCGCTGTTGCTCATGGACCTTCTGCAGATGGAGGAGCTCCTCACGCTGCTTCTCCAGGTGCCGGTGTCGTTCCTGATCCTGGATTGAACTGAAACGCTGACGATAAGGGCGGTCCCGCTCCGCCTGAGCCGCACGCAGAACCTCTAACTCACTGTCCTGCAGAGAGACCAGCGCCTGACACACACACCCACCCACACACACACACACGTCAGTGGATCAGCATCCTTCTGCTAAATTGTGAAGAACATTGATGAACATCTCTTTACCTTTAGGCTGTACAACGTTCGAATCAGTTTATCTGCAGTCTCAATCCACTGAGGAAACACACACACACACACACACACACACACACACACAGTAAGGGAAATATATTCATTTCAATATTTACAGTAGGCTTGAGAATTGTTCAGTACCTCAGCTTTAACAGTGTGTGATGGTGGAGAAAACACAGAGCAGCCTTCATCATCAGCCTGAAGAACAGAGGAGAAAATTACATCTTAGATAAAGAGAAGAGAAAAGAGACAGAAAAAAGATAGAAAATGAAAGAAGAGACAGAAAAAGAGAGAGCGCGAGACAGGTGTGTTACGCACAGATGACTCCAGGGGATGGAGGTAAAGGTCTCTGAGATAAGGATCTGAGTTTGGTCTCTGATCTGTGGATCGGAATCCATCACTACCTGCAAAACAATAAAAACACATTTAAAGGAAGAGGAAAAGGGACAAAGGACCAGGAACAGGAAGCAGCAGAAGGAAGTAAAGTGTAGAAGGTCGAGGTATGTGTTCATTTACTCACTTTTTGACATCCGGTTGAAGGCAGGTAAAGTTTTTGATTTAATGTGCAGCTTAACGTCGCTGCCTTCTCCAGCTTCAATCAGCTGCATCTGTAAACTTTCAGCTGGAACACACACACACACACACACACACACACACTATTTAGTTTAGGTGTATATTATTTCAATGCTCTTTTGTCTTATCATTTAAAGTGTGTGTGTGTGTGTATACCCTGTATGATAGCATTGTTGATGAACAGCTCCCCCTGCTGGAGTTCAGTAGCAGAACCTCGCAGCAGCAGGCGTCTCGCAGTGGAGTTCTCTATCAGAACATCAGAGAGCTCTGAAAATATCTGCAACTTTTGTCTAAGGAGGTCCTCGATCTGACCGTCCTTCTCAGCCAGATGATCTACACACACACACACACACACACACATTTACACATCATTCTAATGCTGTGTGTGGTTATACCTAACTAATTTGTTAATGTTACCGTGAGCTTCACGAATTTTATTAGGATAAATATCTTCATGCTCCAGGAGCTCCTCCTCTATGTGTGGACATCTAAGGAACAAAAAAGGTGAGTAAGGGACAAAAACAGTGAGACAGATAAGTAAAGGAGGGGGAATATTTCTAAAAGTTTGCAACAATTGATTAAGGGTTGAGGATAATGTAAAGTATAATTGTCTTCAGTTACAGTTACTGTATAATGAGAGTAAGACAGGTAAGTAAGAGATGAGTGGGTGGGGTGATTTAGGTTGTAAAGAGTGAGACAGGTGACTAAGGAGTGTGGGGTGAGTTGAATGATGATGAAAGTAAGACAGGTGGTTATGGTATAAAAAGAGTAAGACAGGTATGTAATATAAAATAAAGAAAAGTGAGTAAAAGAGTAAGTCAGAGATAAAAAGTGTAAGACAGGTGAAAAAAGGATGAGTTGGGGATGAAAAGTGAATAAAGGATGAGTAATGGGTAATGAGAGTGAGACAGGTGAGTAGATAGTACTATTTGATTAACTGATTTGAGATCAGTTAAATTGACCAATTTCTTCTTAAAAAAAATTCCCTCAGAAGATGATGATGATGATGATGACTCACTTCTCAATGGTGTCCCATATCTGCTGTTTCCAGCTGCTCCTCTCTCCAGCGGTGGAGGTATGAAACTCGTACAGATCGGCTTTAACATCAGATGCTGAGATCAGATACAGAGCTCGATCACTGTGAGCCGCTTCCCTCACAATCAGCTTCTGAAGGGGAAGAACAGCCGGCTTCCCATCCTAACACACACAGGTCTGAGAATATGACACCATGTGTACTTGTTAAAGAGAGTGTGTGTGTGTGTGTGTGTTTCCCTTACCAGAGAAGCAAACACATATTTCTGATCTTTCTCCTGGAGCAGCAGCAGGTAATCAGGCAGCAAAACCATGATGACATCCACAGCTAACAAACACACAGACGGTCAGTCAACACCAGGGGGCAGTGTGGGAACATAACAGATTTTACGCTGCTTAATTTTAGTCCTGTTTTTCACTGGTTTTGCACTCAAGATAAATACCCTAAATCCATTCATTCATTGCCTCGCTCCCTCAGATCCACCAGCACTGCATGACTTGTTCCACCTCCTAGGTCTCAAGGCCGACCTGCCTCAAGACTTTTCTCTGTTCTAGCACCAAGATGGTGGAATGAACTTCCCATCAATGTCAGAACAGCGGAGTCACTGAGACGTCTGAAGACCAACCTGTTCACTAAACACCTTGCCCATGACACATAAACACACACACACACACACACACACACACACCCCCTCTCTTGCTCTACAAATGTTTTAGGAGTTTGTTACACTGTTTTTTTGTGATTGTGTCCATCAGTAGTGAAATGTTCTGGGTTTAAACTATAAGCACTGTATGCACGTTGCTCTGGACAAGAGCAGCTGCTAAATGCTTAACTGTAACTGTAACATAAGGTGAGAGGTGAGGGTACACCCTGGACAGGTCACCAGTCTATGACAGGGCCACACATGAACGAACACCCACACATTCACTCCTATGGGCAATTTAAAGTACCAATTAACCTAATGTACATGTTTTTAGACTATGGGAGGAAAGTACTGGAGAAAACCATCACAAGCGTTGGGAGAACATGCACAGAAAGACCCCTTTCCCAGAAATCGAACCTGGAACCTTATGCTCAAAGATATTAGGCAGAAATCAATCTGAAAGAAGTGGAAGCGTAGTGGTCAAGGTGTTGGACTGCTAATTGAACGAATCCCGGTTTGATTCCCTGCACCACCACTGCTGGGCCCCTGAGCAAGACCCTTAACCCCTGATTACTCAGTTACTCTGGATACGGGTGTCTACCAAATTCCTTAATTGGAAATGTAAGCACTGAATAAACTGCTGCAATAACCTGCAGCCAATAGAAGAGCAAAATACAGGGAATTCTGGGAGGAGTTACAGACCAAACAGGATTTCACTTTCCATCTTTTTTCTGTTTTTATTGTGCACAGACCATTTGTATGGTGTACTTCTTGTTACCACCATTTTAATCTATTCTATTCGTTCTGACCTTTGGTCCTGTTTTGGGGTCTCCAGGTGAGCACCCCCTCCCTCAGCAGCTTCCTGTCTTTCTGCAGCAGCTCTTCTCTGCGGAACACCTTGCCGTTGCTCATCCTTCCGAAGGATTTGGGTTCCAACTGAGCGGCGATTTCCCGCAGCTGCTCGTACTGATGGACCTGCGTGTCCACTGTGGAAATGGTCTCTTTAATCCGCTCCAGAGCATTAACAAGGTCCTCGTGCTCCTGTGTCCCCGCTGACCACCAACACACACAACAGAAAGACTGTTAGGATAAGCTTATGATAGCAGGTGGAGGTACTGGGAGATTTAGGAAGTGAAAAGCGAAAAAGATGAGAGATTCAGAGAGCGTGACAGTGAAAGAAACAGTGAGAGACAGACAGTGAAAGAAACCGTGAGAGAGAGATAGGAAGTGGCAGTGTGAGAGTGACAGTGAGAGCGAGACAGTGTGAGAGCTTGATTCAGTGAGTGTGAGACAGTGTGAGAGCAATACTGTGTGAGACAGTGAGAGAGCAATACAGTGAGTATGAAAGAGCGATACAGCAAGTGTGAGACAGTGTGAGAGCAATACAGCGAATGTGAGACAGCGTGAGAGAACGATACAGCGAGTGTGAGACAGTGAGAGAGCAATACAGTGAGTAGGAGAGAGCGATACAGCGAGTGTGAGACAGTGTGTGAGCAATACAGCGAATGTGAGACAGTGTGAGAGAGCACGATACAGCGAGTGTGAGACAGTGTGAGAGAGTGATACAGTGAGTGTGAGACAGTGGGAGAGAGCGATACAGCGAGTGTGAGACAGTGGGAGAGAGCGATACAGCGAGTGTGAGACAGTGGGAGAGAGCGATACAGCGAATGTGAGACAGTGGGAGAGAGCGATACAGCAAGTGTGAGATAGTGTGAGAGAGCAATACAGCGAATGTGAGACAGTGTGAGAGAGCGGTAAAGCGAGTGTAAGACAGTGTGACAGCAATACAGCGAGTGTGAGACAGTGTGAATGAGCACTACAGCGAGTGTGAGACAGTGTAAGAGAGCAATACAGCGAGTGTGAGACAGTGAGAGTAAAGCAGAGCGAATGAGACTGAGGGCGAGACAGTTCTATACCCTCAGTGTTTTTGATGATGCGCTCCAGTAGGACGGGATACTTGGTGATGCGCTGTGTGATGAGCAGAATTCCCTCGGGAACGCCGAGTCTCCTGACGATGGACAGCTGACTGATTCTCTGAGTACCACACCCACAGCACACATAATCAGCCTGAGGATTAACCATTACCTCATTCGAAACAATGAACCAATAGAAATCCTCCTACTCACTCGGATCAAATTCTGGAACTTTTTATTGGTCTGAAGTTGTTCTTTGTAGAAATTCACTGCATCCGTGTGACGACTGCAGAACACACCATAACTGTCCTGTAGCCTGCTCCTCAGATTGTCTGAGAACTACACACACACACACACACACACACACTTTATTGGGTAATGTAAAAGAGAAAAATCTGTGTGTGTGTGTGTAAGCACATGTGTACGTATGCGGTACCTGGGCTATAAGGATGTCTGCTATGTTACTGATGTAGTAGTTCCGGTCACTTCCTGCCTCTAGACACTGTCTGCGTCGGTTCTTGAGTCTGTGCAGGAAGTTCTGGTGCTCCTGCAGTAAAGAGTCCAGACGAGGGAAGAGTCGCTCGAGCTGGGTCTCGTCCATCAGTAGAGAATCTCGCAGCTCCCGCAGATACACACGCAGCATCAGCTTCAACGTCCGTACATGGTTTATCTCAGTCTGGATCAACTCTGGGGATCAAAACACACAAAAGTGTCATCATCTAGCTTCCCGCAGACACGGCAGGACAAACACACACACACAGAGACACCCAAACAGAAAGAGACACCCAAACTCACTGACACACACACACAGGCACCCAAACACAAAGACACAGACAGAGACACCCAAACAGAAAGAGACACTCAAAGACACAGACAGAGACACCCAAACACACACACACACAGGCACCCAAACACAAAGACACAGACAGAGACACCCAAACACACACACACAGACACCCAAAGACACAGACAGAGACACTCAAACACACACACGCACAGGCACCCAAACACAAAGACACAGACAGAGACACCCAAACTCATTCACACACACTAACACAGAGACACTGAAACACACAGGCACCCAAACACAGGCACCCAAACACAGACACACACACACAGACAGGCACCCAAACACAGACACACACAGAGATACAGAAAAGACAGAGACGCCCAAACTCAGAGACACACAGAATATTTTGTCAGTACTCACCATGGATGATGTCCTGTCTCTTGGCCGACTCTTTAGAGAAACACTTTATATACTCTGGAGCCACTGATAAACTCCATGTGGGGGCTTCAAAATCCCGAGCATCAGACTCCAGATCCTCTCTCAGAGACGAGTACTGCACATCTACACACACACACACACACACACAGTTTTATGACACTATCGCTCTCCTGTACTCTGACCTTCAGCTTTGAACCCCACATTAGTATTAGTAGGAGGTATGGACGGAGAACTGAAAGCCTTCTGGTGTCTCTACGGTGTTCCCCTTACCCTCTATGTTTATGCCGTCTGCTGTGAACTCATCCAGGACAGATTTGTGGCGGAGCTGATCGTTATCCTCCATCATGCTGACCTCTGACCTACAGAAACATTGGAGAACACCAGATATCAAATAAATCTGCGGAAACACGTCATGTCAGAGCAGAATTCACAAATCATCTGACAAACACTTCTGTGTAACAACATTACTGATGATCCCACAGCAGAGCACACACACACACACACACACACACTACAAGGATAATCTCATTACTGTATCAGTATATTCCGCCTGCCGCCATAGTCACGCCCCTACAGATGACTGATAGCTCATGGCCACGCCCCTTTCTCATGAGGATGACACAAAAGAAGATGTGTACAGTTCAAACAAGAAAAGCAGGACAGCTCACTTACATGCGCGCACACACACACACGCAAAATAATTAAAATGTATCATTTAAAATATTCCATGTACATGCAATGGCATAACAGCACGTGTGTGTGTGTGTGTGTGTGTGTGTGTGTCAGATCATTTTTGCCCGTCTCTTGTGCCTTGATGATGAATAGAAGTTGCACACACTCCATTTTACCTGCTCTGATATTTACAGGCACTGTTCACACAACTCATTTACCGGTTCGGTTACTTGGGAAGGGGTGTGTGTATGTCAGCTTGTCCAGGGTGTGGAGACAGACGCAGACACACACACACACACACTGTCTAATGTATTCTGAATTATATGCACTTTCTGTTAATGAATCTGATTAAAACACTTGGAACAACAACAACCAATCAGAGCTTGTAGAGCTACTTATTAACCAATCAGATTTCTGTACAGAACCTCAATGCCCACCGTCTTTGTAGTGTGTGTGTGTGTGTGTGTGTGTGTGTGTGTAAAATCAAGTCAAAAGAGGCAAATGAGACCAAGACCTAAACTCACAGCCACTCCTAACATTTGTTTTCCTTTAGTGTTATTTTACCATTTTTTCCTAACAAATACCTGCACTGTATGGCCCAAAGTATTTGAACCCCAAACCTAGCATCCATCTTTGTTTTTGTTCACAGCATACTCCAGATGTGGTCCAACTCTTCCTCCTATAATAACCTCCAGCAGCGGTGCAGGTTTCCTATTTGGAAAAGATATTTGTGCACAGGGACATTGTCGACTGTGTTTGGAGCTGTTAATTCAGACAGTGTTAATGTTAAGTGGATAGCACGGTCGCCTCACAAGGGTTCGATTTTCGGGTCGGGGAGCTTTCTGTGCGGCGTTTGCATGTTCTCCCTGCATTTGCGTGGGTTTCCTTTAGGTACTCAGGTTTCCTCCCACAGTCCAAAAACATGCAGATTAGGTCAATTCTAAATTGTCCATAGGAGTGAATGTGTGTGTGAATGGTTGTTTGTCTATGTGTTGCCCTGAGATGGACTGGCGACTCGTCCAGGGTGTACCCCCGCCTCTCGCCCTATATGTGCTGGGATAGGCACCAGTAGACCCCCCGTGACCATGAATTAGGGAATAAGCGGGCATGAAGATGAATGAATGAATAAACATGTAAGTGTTTATGACGTTTCTTCCTCCACTTTTCAGCTCCTCCAACAAATGGAAACATTACATATATCAATTCTTAAATCTTCAACCAACATAAATAAAAGATGCCTTAAAGCACTTGGAGCATCTTTAGCATTTAGAAATAACACACATGGATCTAAGATTAATATTTACAATATTTAGCAGACACTCATCCAGAGCGATATACATTTAATCTCTTTTGTACAACTAAAGCAATTGGGGGTTAATTGGTGGTTTGCTGGAGGTGGGAATCGAACACCGGTCTTTTTGATCTCCGTCCAACACCTTAACCACTAAGCCACCATTTCCCACATGACTCTTAAATGTGGCTAAATATGCTGCTGTACTGACACGCCAAAGAGATCAGAGAACCACAAATATCAGGCAGAGCATCAAGTGAAACAGTTTGTTTAGTTAAACAAACTTAAAAACTAACTTACAAAAAAAACCGCTGTCTTACATTAAATTAAACTTTTTTTTACCCAGTCAGTAGTGGGTCAGTAGTGAGAGTCAATAGTCAGTAGTGAGAGTCAATAGTCAGTAGTGAGAGTCAATAGTCAGTAGTGAAAGTCAATAGTCAGTAGTGAGAGTCAATAGTCAGTAGTGAGAGTCAGTAGTGAGAGTCAGTAGTGAGAGTCAGTAGTGAGAGTCAGTAGTCTGCTCACCGGACACACACATTCACTCCTATGGACAATTTAGAATCACCATGCAACCTAATCTGCATGTTTTTGGAGGAAACCAATGCAAGCGCGGGGAGAACATGCAAACTCAGCACAGAAAGATCCCCAACCCGGGATTAGAACCCGGGACCTTCTTGTTGTGAAGTGACCGTGCTAACCAGTACTCCACTGCGCCAGGAAGCTTACTGTAGAGTGCTCTGTCACTCCACCAATCATCTCGGGAAGGTCTGAGAATTTTTTTATTGCTGAAACAACACAAACAAAACAACTAAACCAAACTCTCAGGAAGTCAGTAGTGTCACCAGCAAGTTCACCAGTTGTTAGCAAGTGTCAGTAGTTTAGTCTTTACTAAGAGTCAGTACTTTAGTAGTGAGAGTCATAAATGAGAGTCAACAGTAGTATCAGTAGTCAGGAACAGTAATCAGAGTCAATAGAGAGAATCAGTAATCAGAGTCAGTAGATAGGGGTCAGTAAACAGAGTCAGGGTCAGTAAACAGAGTCAGGGTCAGTAATGATGGTCAGTAGTCAGACGCAATAATGAGGGTCAGTAGTGAGAGTCAGGAGGCTGTAGTAAGAGTCAGTAGTGAGATTCAGGAGTCAGTAGTCAGTAGTGAGGGTCAGAGTCAGTAGTGAGATTCAGTAGTCAGTAGTGAGGGTCAGAGTCAGTAGTGAGATTCAGGAGTCAGTAGTGAGGGTCAGGAATCAGTAGTGAGGGTCAGAGTCAGTAGTGAGATTCAGGAGTCAGTAGTCAGTAGTGAGGGTCAGAGTCAGTAGTGAGATTCAGGAGTCAGTAGTCAGTAGTGAGGGTCAGAGTCAGTAGTGAGGGTCAGGAATCAGTAGTCTCGCAGTGAAACCGATAAACAGATGGAAGATAAATCTGACTCAGAGAATGTCTGGAATGCGGGAGACTCGAACTGAAAAGAATTTTGTTAAACTGTTATTAATCCGCAGGAAAAGTTTAACCACCGGAACTGATGTTAATAAAGATCACGCGCGAGCTTCCCGGCCTTAAACAAACAATGCACAAATATTCGCTTGAACTTTTTAACCCGATCATTTCACTTACCAGTCTCTCCCCCTCGCTCACGTGAAATCCGGAGAAGCACCGTAAACATTTAACCCCAAACTCCCCGAGGCGAGCGGGGGCAAAGGGGCAGTTTCATCCGCTTCACTTTATTTACAGTTTTTTACTCTCTTTGTCATTTCTTCTCTTCTGCATCGGACAACAAGTGCACACGAAACCGAGTGAGGCCACGCCTACTTCCGGGGAAACCACCGTAAACCCCGCCTCAGGTGCGCTGTGTGCCACGCCCACTTCCGAGGAAACTAATCTTATTTAATAATCTATTCATTAATTCGTTCATTCATTCATTTATATTCGGCTATATCATTCCGCCGAATCACAACGGGTGAATAATCTAATCTGAGGCCTCCTGTTTATCATCTGAAGGAAATGTGGAGGCTGACAAAGGACACACGCGCGCGCGCGCGCTTTCAAATGAATCAAGAATTATTAACTGATACACTGCAGATCCTCTGAACTCAGAGATCCATTCGTCTTTGAATAGTCAATCATCGCTTCGTTGTTGTCATGGTAATAGATCACATCATCATCATCATCAGGGATCAACCTCCAATTAACAAGGAAAAAACAACACTTTCAGAACAGACTGAAAAGAGGCAGAGAGAGAGAGACAGACAGTTAAAGAGAAAGATAGATGTTGAAAGTCAGAGATAGAAAGAGTGAAAGAGAGACACAGAAATAGAGTGAGAGAATAATAGAGAGAGAGAAAGATAGTGATAGACACAAAGAGTCAGAGAATGATAGAGATATAGTGATAGAAATAGAGTGAGAGATAGAAAGGTTGATAGATAGATAGATAGATAGATAGATAGATAGATAGATAGATAGATAGATAGATAGATAAATAGATATCGAGAGTGATAGAATAATAGAAATAGAGTGATAGAGATCGAGAGTGATAGAATAATAGAAATAGAGTGATAGAGATCGAGAGAGAGTGATAGAATAATAGAAAGAGTGATAGAGATCAAGAGAGTGATAGAATAATAGAAAGAGTGATAGAGATCGAGAGAGAGTGATAGAATAATAGAAATAGAGTGATCGAGAGAGAGTGATAGAATAATAGAAATAGAGTGATAGAGATCGAGAGAGAGTGATAGATATAGAAAGAGATAGACAGATAGATTGAGAGAAGATGGTGATAGAGAGTGAGAGGAGGGGAGGTGTGTATTGGTCTATTACATTTGGATCATTGTGGAAAATACTGCAGGTGATACTGGAAGGTTTTGACGTCAGACTGGTTGAACTGTATGTAAACATCATGCAAACTTTTGCACCTGAATGAAGATAAAAAGAGACACACAGAGTTCAGGGGTAGAAACACACACTAACACACCCAACTCTTCTCTCTCTCTCTCTCTCTCTCTCTTCTCCATTTTTAACTCTCTCTCTCCCCTCCCTTTTTAACTCTCTCTCTCCCCTCCCTTTTCAACTCTCTCTCTCTCTCTCTCTCTCTCTCTCACTCACTTCTTTCCCTTTTTATCTCTTTCTGCCCCCTCTTTCCCTATCTCTCTCTCTAACAGCTTGCATTTGCTGGTGATCAATCCATGTGTAAAAATGTCAGTTGGCTGCAGCAAAGACCGCTTGGACTTTACCTGGAAACTCACTGTGGGGAAACTGCCGTACTGCCTCCAAGTTCTCTACCCAGGTATTTATTAACGCCAGGAGTGTTTCCAAACATCACCTTTAATAATGACATCATCGTTCTTACAGTTACAGTTTTGGCATTTGGTAGACGCATTTGGTCTCTAGTTTACAACCGAAGGCCTTGCTCAAAGGGCTCACAGAGGTGGAGGTGGGAATCGAACCCGGTCTTTCTGGTATTTGTCCAACATCTTAATCACTAGGCTACCACATCCCATAAGGATGTGTCTTCCATCGTGGTAGTTAAAGAAATTATTAGAGTTGAGTATACAGTCACGTAGTAATTATGCAATGAGATGCCCATCATGCTCAGGTAAACCGCGCGCCAGCGCCATCTGGTGGAAAACTGCTGACTTGTGTGTGTCAAATTGAAGCACGGTTACTCATACATTTATCTTCTTACCCCCTTATTCGGGGTAATCTATTCGGGGTCACGGAGCTGCTGGAGTCTGCCCCAGCACATAGACCACAACCACACACACATTCACTCCTATATAATCACCAATCAACCTAATATACATGTTTTTGGAACGTGGGAAGATGTTTTCGAACCCGGGGCATTTTTTTTTGTGAGGCGACTGTGCTAACCACTGCCCACGGATACTCAATGTTTAAATTAACTCCAGTAAAAGCGGAAGTACCGATACTCCATGTTTAAATTAACTCCAGTAAAAGCGGAAGTACCG